>SNQJ01S0144728.1:0-17713 GCA_010110895.2 Picea sitchensis
GAACACACTAGGCTATATATCGCATCACTGAATATTAAATTCTCATGGAACTAGGGTTGTTATCTGGTATGATTGTTCCAGAACAATACAAACATTAATCCGAGAATAATAGTCACTATAAGTTAAGTGCCAGTCAAACAAAAGCTTGTCGCCGAAAGAAGCAAACAAATTCGCCTCAAATATCTATGGTCAAAACTCTTTGAACTGAAGTCGGCCAGTTGTTCAAAGTTAACAAATAACCACCATCGAAATCACAAAGAAAACATAAGCCACCATTTGAACGCCACGATTGACAAAGAAAACATAAGCCACCATTTGAACGCCACGATTGTCAATAGTGACGGTTGAAGCAATATTTTACCAATCCTACTGTCCTTAACCATAAATGAATTGAGTTCTGACAAGTCAACGCATCAATTCCGCAGTTGTTGTTCATTCCAAGCGTGGGTTATTTCATTTAAAAATATTTTTTGTGGGAAAGTTTAAACTCCATTCGAGCTTTATTATTACTTAGTGAGATATGGGTGCGTCAAATAGCTTTCCATCATGACCACCCATACATGTCATTTAATTTGATTAGTTACCAAACTATATATAAGAGAAAAAAAAATATTTTTACATGCCATAAAGTGTTATATAAGGGGGTACTTATTCAAGGAACATTGCAACCTTTGGTAATTAAGGTAAGTCCAATCATCAAGTTTGAATTTATGCTCGAATAATAAAAGGAACCAAAGTGTTATAGCAACAAAGAATTAAAAACATTATTTCCATAAAGTTATGAAAATGATTCTTTAAAAAAAGGATGAAGGTAGTAAAAAATAAGAAAACAGAGTTTTAAAAAGGAAGATATAAAAGGGAAAAAGTTTATATATATATATATATATATATGAGAAATTTTGAATTTATGCTCGAATAATAAAAGGAACCAAAATGTTATAGCAATAAAGAATTAAAAACATTATTTCCATTAAGTTATGAAAACGATTCTTTAAAAAAGATAAAGGTAGTAAAAAATAAGAAAATAGAATTTTAAAAAGGAAGATATAAAAGGGAAAAAGTTTATATATATATATGAAAAATTTTGAATTTATGCTAGAATAATAAAAGGAACCAAAGTGTTATAGCAACAAAGAATTAGAAACATTATTTCCATAAAGTTATGAAAATGATTCTTTAATAAAAGGAACCAAAGTGTTATAGCAACAAAGAATTAGAAACATTATTTCCATAAAGTTATGAAAAAGATTCTTTAAAAAAGGAAAAAGGATAAAAAAAAAAAACAGAGTTTAAAAGGAAGATATAAAGGAAAAGTTTATATATATATATATATATATATATATATATATGAGAAATTTTAAAACGCTCAAAGTATAAAGTTAAAATTTAAAAGAAAATATTTTTTTTTTTGTTGGGTGTTAAAGGAACTTTTATAAAGTTATAAGAAGTTAAAAAAAAAAAAAGAGGATATTTCAAATATTAAAGAGAAAACACTTTTTATACAAATATTAAAAGGAAAATATTTTATACCTGCATTATTAAGGTGTAATTATAAGGTGAAAAAACTATTAAAAATGGTATTTTATATAAGATATTTATTTATAAAGTGAAAGGAGAATAAGGAAAATTTTGATTTTTCTAAAATGATTGAAGAACTCATCCATTTATTATGGAAGAATATCAAAGTAATTAAGAAATACAATTACAAATATTGGAAGGAGAACTATGACATTATAAAGCGACCAATAAAAAATTACAGTTTGAATTTGAGAAGGAAAATATTTTAATGGGTTAACACGTAAAGATAATCATTATTTCAAAGAGCTGCATTTGGGAACTCATTGCACAAAATGAAGAACTAAAGACCAAAAAGACAAAATGGACCAAGACTTACTAGAACAAGATAAAGAAATATTATGATTAAAAACTCATAATCAAAATTTATTAGTTAAAATAAGAAAGTTAAAAGACAAGAAGCAAGGGAATACAAATTCAAAACAAGAAAATCATTAAGGTCTCAAGGAGAAATCAACTGAAAAGGAGGAATAAATCAGTCAAGGAACCTTAATCAAAAGTTACTAGAACAAATTAAAAGCTTAAAGGATGAAAGAAGGTAGAATCTAGAATAAAAAATAAAATGACAAGTCGTAATAAAGAAGAACTTTTACAATTAAAACAACATAATCGTGATTTACTAAATGCAAATTAAAAGGCTTACATAATAATAAGTCTTACAAGAAGAGCTAGATCACAACACATCAATAATCGATAAAGATAATGATTCCAACTTCCATGGAACTAAAGAAGTCTTTAGATGTAAAAGTCTCAATTCTGGATAAAGGAATTAAGATAGAACCAATCAAACTTACAACTCAAAAGGATTTGAATCCAACTAATGTAAAGAGGTCTTCAATGTCGAAGAAGAAACAATCCAGAGCCATGAAGAAAATTCAATTCCAAAGTTAATCAACAAAATCTACAAGCATAAGGAAGTAAGGATCGTCGCAAAGATTCCTTATCAACATCCTAATTACAAAAATCGATTCTTTAGCCAATCCTTGTATCAACATAAACAAATAACCAATATGCCGAAGAATATTACTTCTACTACAAGTGGTGCTCAAATTAGAAGTTATCATGGGAGTCGAATACATCAAGTTCCTTCCAAGAACCATATAAACTCCCATGCAGAAGATTGAATTAGGATGGGCATACTCCTTTATAATTTACGCTCTTCAAAGATTCTAGAAGATCCTGTATCAGTCCGACATTATTAAGTCAATAATGAAGAAGCATGAGACAATAATTACAAGTTAGAACAAGAGATAGTCTTCCATAAAGCATGCTTTGAGGACAAAGCATTTAAGGAAGGCGATGTTATGAACATAACATACTCTAAATAGATATTCATAACATAATAAATAATTAATAAATAATTATTATTAATAATGAAAGGAAATGTCTCAAGGACATGACTATTGATTAAGGGCACCCTACAAGGCGGTGTATATAAACGAAATTCTCATTCTAAATTGTAATCATCTTATCATATATCTTATCTATTCATATATATTATTTACACCTACATGGATTAGTTTGTTATATTCCAAGTATTTTGATAATTCTTGTGTGAGCTTAACTTTGTTCGCCCCGCATCTCTTGCATATTGGAGGGACAAATGGTTGGACATGATGATAACACATGTGATTTAGCAGTCATGTCACATAGTGTTGATGACCTTACATTTTAGCAGAAAGTGGTGACACTAGTGGGGATTCACACGTGTTAGCACTTAGACCTAATGAGCTTCATATGATGACCGTGACACATCTGTCACATTTTCAGACACATATGATAGCCATGACACATTAGGGTATCAATGGTATTTCATATATGATGGAGGAGCTATGTGAGGGATGCACACCATGGACATATGGATCCACAGACCCGGGAGGAGAGACACACCATGTAAAGAGTTGACCTTACACATACATATAAGCATGAGGATATTGAGTCACAACCTTTGGAGACTCACGTTTGATCAGTTGGGGAGACTTACAAGAGGATGGGACATTTACTTAGGACCAACCTACAAAGTGATGAGGATACCTTATTGGTCGCATTAACAATAGCACGGTCCGACACATCCAGAGGATACAAGTGCAGATGATAGTAGCAGAGTGAGTGCATAGAAGGATACAACTAAACATACATGATACAGGGTGGTTCAAATTAAGGCAACAATATGTGTTGATGTACAAATGCATACAGGGGATTTAGTAACATAGTGGACAGTGGGCAGTACAGTGCCTTATATCTTGAGGAGTATGTTTATGGGGATTCCACTGTTGAAATTAGCAATGGGAGTCATGAGGTAGCACCTCAAAAAGATTCTGATAAGGAGTCACGACACTTGACATGACAATTGAGAGTTAGTGAGGATATGATCATGGCAAACACCTACTAGGCGATTGATGATACACATGCATTGGTGACCAATTGTTATTGGTGTTAACATGGTACATGATAGTTCGATGGGGAATTACCATGATGACTTCATACTCGTGAGAGGAGGTTTGTGATGAGGATCACTAGCAATTGTTGATGGGCATGGACTACCTATTGGAGATTGGTGAGATATATCATAGGGCCCTAAGGGAGTGCTGTGAGTTGGAGGTAGACATGCTCACTCATGAGTTGGAGAGCACATGAGGATTCTTTTGAGAGGCACACATACAACCCTTCAAGAATCGAGTCCATATCGTGAGGATCTCCCTTGGAGGAGACCGCATGTAGATCTTCATATATCTTAGCGTAGATTCAGACATATCCTTCAGACATTATTGCTAGAGGATGTTATGGTGTAGAACAAAGAGCACAAGTTGATGGGGGAGCATGAGTACCCAGGATCACCGATGAGTAGGGTGAGATACGATCCATAGACATAGGGGGATGTCCATGTTTCATAGGTGATACCTCCACGAGGATCTTTGAGGTGGTCAAGCACTCACGCACGCATGGGGACTCTAGAGTTAGGGGGAGTTATGGGGATACCGCATTTGTGTTGCAGGATTGGTTGAACATTATGTAGAGATTGACCTAGTACTACACCCAGGACCCATGATGTTGCAGGAGTAAACAACAGATTACATGAGTATGCAGGAGCATACAGAATGAGTGATAGTTCACAGACATGAGGTGTATAGTGATTCAAAGGGGACGCATTGGCTTGCAGGGGAGAGACACACTTAGTGGAGCATGGAGATGCCTTTCCTTTGCAGCAACACAGAGTTCGAGAGATCACCTTCACAATATTAGCAGTTGTATGAGAGATGAGGGATGGAGAGGGATTGACCACCACCTGGAGGAGTTGTAATTCTGCACCATGACAGGGTTTAGTGATGACTACAAAGATTTACCATGGGTAACCGATGGACGAAGCTATTGAACTTTGGACCAAAGTGTATGATACTTCCAAATTCTAGCTAGTTACAAATGTTTATGTTAAATTTTCCCGATACTTTCATCATTAACAACAAATCATCAGAGACAGCAGGTAGGAGGACATGGAGAGTTGATAGGTTGGGACCACTTGACATGAGTGCTTTTATGACATACAACAAGATAGAGGTGGACTAATTACAGATGCACTGAGACTTTGTGTGTGATGGTGAGCATCTTAGGGCATGGGATAACATACATATCAGAGGGTGACACAGATACAAATTCTCATGGGGATGAGCACGAAGGGCTTCCGACAATTATCAGTATGACAAGAGCAAGTAGGTGGGAGATTGGGAGCGATAAACTTCCAAGTTTTCCATGGGATCCTGGAGTCCACTTTGTTAGTAGGTTGTTTCACCTTATGATCACCTGTGCCGCACTGTGAGAGCCATACCTAATGCTATTGGTTTTGAGCGGCTTGCGTGGGCTTGTCCCAGGAGCTTGTGACAACTTCTCCCTTTGATCCTCATGATCGAGCATGGAGATGGGCTAAGGATTCACTTTCATGCAGGTTCTTTTACCGATGTATCGGATACATCTAGTTTCCACTGTGTATTCCATCTGAGGATCCGTGAGTGGGGAATCTATATGTATAATGGAGCAAACAACATGATCGAGTAGTGCAACTATCGTGGTGATTTTAGCAAAGGACCAGCATGGACCCGTGGATTGCAAAAGCCGTATACTTCATCAAGATATGGAGGCTAGTGATTCCTGCAGGGGAAAGTCATTTTAACTTTCCATTGAGCTTCAAGAGTTGAGTAGGAGCACATCACTTGAGGGTGATTCATGGAGGTCTTGCAATACCTCGCTATGGAAACAACATGTGTAGTGGGTGGAGATCGTGTTGGTCTTGATATGGACATGGACTCAGAGGATGGGTTCATTCCGTGTTGAGGCCATGTGTCATTTACAAGAGACTCATGGTGTTGATAAGTTTCAGGATTATTCACTGTGGTATCATACCACGGCCCGATATGGGACCTGGGGGATGGAGTGCATGATAGTTTATCTTTGGATGGAGCCTACTATGTGTCCCATAGGTGGACATGGGACCCTTGTATTATATATGGATTGATTCAATTATTTCTTGAGGACAAACAATATTCTAGCAAAGAGGACTCTAATGTCCCCAATTTGGGACATCATTATATTTCGTGAAAGGTTATGATGACTAGAGCAGCCGACATGGAGGCCAACAAGGCCAGGGCCATTGAGGGTATTTTTGGTCCACTTGCATCAGCCATCTTATTTCATCATCATGATCCATTCCCCACAACTTGGATTTTGTTCCATTGCATTTTGACAATTTCCATGATTTTGAGCTGTTTTGAGCTAATGTTAATTAAATCTACTAAGGGTCTACGTTGCATAATACTTGGAGGAACCTCTAGTGCACAGCTCACTGAATCGTGAGGAACAACACTACATGATAGATGATGAGAAGTTACTTTCAGCTGGCTAGGGAAGCTACAAGTAGAGACAAGGTACTTTTCAAAGGTAAATGACCACTAATTAATTAAAGGATTTAATTAACTAATTAATAATTAAATAAAGTAAAAGCCACTTTGGAGAGACAAGGTGAGCCAGGTGGAGGATAAAAAGAGAGATAGGGGCTTCTATTCTCTCATTCTGTTGTTTATCATTTTGATATCCAACTTCTAGCTAGAGAGCCCATAACTTGGGGGTTTTGAAGGTTTTAACTTAACAAACCCAGATCACTTGCAGAAAGATCCTACCCACCTTGGTCCAAGCTGTGTCATGAAGGAAATATTCCTCCTTCACCATTCTACATCAACCATTTGCTACAAAGGGTTTCCTACATCACAAGTTCAGAGATTAGGGCTAACTCGTGGAGGGTTTCCAAAACAGAGCACCATATCTGTGTAGAGGAGTTTGTTCCAGAATAGAGAATGATTTGCTAAAATACTGGTATTCTCAGAGGGCCTAGGGCACCTTCCTAGCCTTTTGGAGGAGGCTGCCTCTCACAGACATTTATTGGAGCTCATTACATGTTTAGAGAGAGGAGGGTGCACCATAGATTAAGGATCTAGTCATTTGGAGGGTCAAATATCTATCATTCAGTCTGAGACTCTACCAGGGTGTTTGGACCCACTCCACAGCTTGGGGTATCTTTTCTAGAGGATTTGGAGGTCATCTTCAAGAGGCTCTAATTCTGGTCTTCTACGTGAGGGCACCTCGGCAGCATAGATGAGGATTCAACCATATCCTATGGTCGATCTCCACCATGATACTCACTAGGGGGTTTCCTTTGGTCTGATATACAGTTTGACACCTTTCTTAGGGATTCAACAACTTATTTTTTGGAGGCCGAATTTGGTATTTGTCTTCAAATCTGTTGAGGGCACACAAAGCAAGGAGATCTTCATATTTCCAAACCGGTTATGAGTTGGTTCATTTGGCTTTTGGTTCATATCTTGAGAGGCTTTTGGAAGCTTGGATCTTCTTCTATATTGTATTTTGGAGGCCATATACTCTACTATCTTATATTTATTCCAGATCTGCCCATTTTGCATGAGGACAACCATTGTTATGAATAAAATCAGGTCTGAGGTATTTTTGGGTTATCTCTTGTATTGTTGATCTTGCATCTTGTTGAGGTACGTTCCATTGCTATATTTATGTTGATTATTGTTGCAAACACTAATAACAACCATCAGAATAAACCCTTGTGCAACCTAAAAGACCAAATCCACAAAGTGTTTAACGAAATACCACAACAAAACAGTCAAATCAATGGAAAACACAATGTCATTGGCATCTTGTCTTGGGAACATTAAGACAACACTATGAAACAAGCAAGGCTACCAAACAAATTGCATATTTTTCTTACCTATTCCAAGAGAGATGCAATATAAAACCCTAGTTCACCAAGCAATGTCCATTCATAATTAAGAGAAAAAGCCTCCAAGAGATAATAACCACCTTGGATCCACAATATACCAAGATAAATCACCAAAGACATTTGCACAAGAGAGAGGGTTCCAAATTGCCCAAAGAGGGCACAAATTTCAGCCAAGTATTCTTCTCTAAATGGGAGATCTATGATTCAAATGAAATGAGTTTGATCTCTATTATCGCGACAAATTGTAGGTTTAGAAAAAGCCCCAATCTAACGATGGCTTAATAACTGGATAATCTACCCATTGTCACCTAGATAAACCCTCCCTCAGCTTAGTGAAAGATAAATCCAACACAATGCAGGGGAATCTTGGGTGTGTTGATGATTGCAAATTTTATGTGAGATACTTCCAACTTACAAAACCTATGAGATGTGGATCATTGTAGCTATCCGAGTCTTTCTCTCATCTAAAAAACCTCAGATAAATCCCCTAAGAAGGGTAAGTGGTTACTGCTCGACAGTTAGGATTGTAGAGATGACCTCCTCCATTGTGAGAGTTGAGAAGAACTCCAGATGATTATCCAGTTGGGAAGGCGATCTGTTGAGTTAGACGTGTCGCAATTTGCTGTGAAGTGTGAAATCCTCAAAGTGTTAGTGCATTATGAACAGCAATGAAGATGATGTATTTGTTAAAGTTTAATCTATTATTGGGTTACTTTTCAATTTACTTTTCAATTTACTACATTGCATAGCCGTACAATTAGTTAACTGGGAGTTACTTTATAGCTAGAACCTCTATAAACGAAATAAATCAGTGGGATTGTACATCCATCATTACCTTATTTGATTCCCCACATCATTGAGTACTCAAACAAAATTCGTGAACACACTAGGCTATATATTGCATCACTGAATATTAAATTCTCATGGAACTAGGGTTGTTATCTGGTATGATTGTTCCAGAACAATACAAACATTAATCCGAGAATAATAGTCACTATAAGTTAAGTGCCAGTCAAACAAAATCTTGTCGCCGAAAGAAGCAAACAAATTCGCCTCAAATATCTACGGTCAAAACTCTTTGAACTGAAGTCACTGTCATCGAAGCCAGTTGTTCAAAGTTAACAAATAACCACCATCGAAATCACAAAGAAAACATAAGCCACCATTTGAACGCTACGATTGTCAATAGTGACGGTTGAAGCAATATTTTACCAACCTGATTGTCCTTAACCATAAATGAATTGAGTTTCGACTAGTCAACGCATCAATTCAGATACATACGTCACGACTGCAGTTGTTGTTCATTCCAAGCGTGGGTTATTTCATTTTAAAAATATTTTGTGGGAAAGTTTAAACTCCATTCGAGCTTTATTATTACTTAGTGAGATATGGGTCCGTCAAATAGCTTTCCATCATGACCACTCATACATGTCATTTAATTTGATTAGTTACCAACCATATAAGAGAAAAAAAATTATTTTACATGCCATAAAGTGTTATATAAGGGGGTACTTATTCAAGGAACATTGCAACCTTTGGTAATTAAGGTAAGTCCAATCATCAAGTTTGAATTTATGCTCGAATAATAAAATGAACCAAAGTGTTATAGCAACAAAGAATTAAAAACATTATTTCCATAAAGTTATGAAAATAATTCTTTAAAAAAAGGATAAAGGTAGTAAAAAATAAGAAAACAGAGTTTTAAAAAAAAGGAAGATATAAAAAGAGAGAGAGTATATATATATATATATATATATATATATATATATATATATATATATATATATATATGGGAAATTTTGAATTTATGCTCGAATAATAAAAGGAATCAAAGTGTTATAGCAACAAAGAATTAAAAACATTATTTCCATAAAGTTATGAAAATGATTCTTTAAAAAAAGGATAAAGGTAGTAAAAAATAAAAAAACAGAGTTTTAAAAAGGAAGATATAAAAGGGAAAAAGTTTATATATATATATATATATATATATATATATATATATATATATGAGAAATTTGATATGTATGCTCATTTAAAAAGGAACCAAAGTGTTATAGCAACAAAGAATTAGAAACATTATTTCCATAAAGTTATGAAAATAATTCTTTAAAAAAAGGATAAAGGTAGTAAAAATATAAAAAACAGAGTTTTAAAAAGGAAGATATTATAAAAGGGAAAGTTTATATATATATATATATATATATATGAGAAATTTTGAAGTAACGTTCAAAGTATAAAGTTAAAAGGTTTAAAAAGAAAATATTTTGTTGGGTGTTAAAGGAACTTTTATAAAGTTATAAGAAGTTAAAAAAAAAAAGAGGATATTTCAAATATTAAAGAGAAAACACTTTTTATACAAATATTAAAAGGAAAAATATTTTATACTGTATTATTAAGGTGTAATTATAAGGTGAAAAAACTATTAAAAATGGTATTTTATATAAGATATTTATTTATAAAGTGAAAGGAGTATACGGAAAATGATTTTTTCTAAAAATGATTGAAGAACATTTAAAAACCATTTATTATGGAAGAATATCAAAGTAATTAAGAAATACAATTACAAATATTGGAAGGAGAACTATGACATTATAAAGCGACCAATAAAAAATTACAGTTTGAAATTGAGAAGGAAAAATATTTTAATGGGTTAACACAGAAAGATAATCATTATTTCAAAGAGCGTATTTGGGAACTCATTGCACAAAATGAAGAACTAAAGACCAAAAGACAAAAAATGGACCAAGACTTACTAGAACAAGATAAAGAAATATTATGATTAAAAAATCATAATCAAAATTTACTAGTTAAAATAAGAAAGTTAAAAGACAAGAAGCAAGGGAATACAAATTCAGAACAAGAAAATCAAGGTCTCAAGGAGAAATCAACTGAAAAGGAGGAATAAATCTCCTGTCTAAGGAACCTTAATCAAAAGTTACTAGAACAAATTAAAAGCTTAAAGGATGAAAGAAGGGAGAATCTAGAATCAAAAAATAAAAATGACAAGTCAGAAAATAAAGAAGAACTTTTACAATTAAGATGACATAATCAGGATTTACTAATGCAAATTAAAAGGCTTAAGCATAATAATAAGTCTTTACAAGAAGAGCTAGATCACAAAACATCAATAGTCGATAAAGAGATAATGACTGAACCTATGGAACTAAAGAAGTCTTTAGATGTAAAAGTCTCAATTCTGGATAAAGGAATTAAGATAGAACCAATCAAACTTACAACTCAAAAGGATTTGAATCCAACTAATGTAAAGAGGTCTTCCAATGTCGAAGAAGAAACAATCCTGGACCATGAAGAAAATTCAATTCCAAAAGTTAATCAACAAAAATCTACAAGTATATGAAGTAAGGATCAAGCTGCAAGGATGCCTTATCAACATCCTAATCACAAAAATTGATACTTTAGCCAATCCTTGTATCAACATAAACAAATAACCAGTATGTCGAAGAATATTACTTCTGCTACAAGTGATGCTCAAAATAGAAGTTATCATGGGAGTCGAAATACATCAAGTTCTTTCCAAGAACCCTATAAACTCCCCATGCAAAAGATCGAATTAGGATGGGCATACTCCTTTATAATGCGACAGTTCTTCTCAGCACTTAGAAGATCCTATCGTCCGATTACTAAGTCAATAATGAAGAAGCATGAGACAATAATTACAAGTTAGAACAAGAGATAAGTCTTCTATAAAGTATGCTTTGAGGACAAAGCATTTTTAAGGGGAAGGCGATGTTATGAACATAAATATACCTAAATAGATATTCATAACATAATAAATAATTAATAAATAATTATTATTAATAATGAAAGGAAATGTCTCAAAGGACATGACTATTGATTAAGGGCACCCTGCGTGTGTATATAAACGAGCCCTCATTCTAAATTGTAATCATCTTATCTTATCTTATCTATTCATATATTATTTACAGTCCTACATGGATTAGTTTGTTATATTCCAAGTATTTTGGATAATTCTTGTGTGAGCGAACTTTGTTCGTCTCAGACCCTTGCATATTGGAGGGACAGTTGGATGGATAGGATGATAACACTTGTGCTTTATCAGTCATATCACATAGTGTTGATGACCTTACATTTTAGCAGAGTGGTGACACTAGTGGGGATTCACACGTGTTAGCACTTAGACCTAATGAGCTTCATATGATGACCGTGGCACATTTGTCACATTTTCAGACACTCATGATAGCCGTGACACATGAGGGTATCAATGGCATTTCATATATGATGGAGGAGCTATGTGTGAGGGATGCACACCATGGACATATGGATCCACAGACCCGGGAGGAGAGACACACCATGTAAAGAGTTGACCTTACACATACATATCAGTATGAGGAGAGTGAGTCACTTCTTTTGGAGACTCCATTGTTTGATCAGGTTGGGGAGACTTACAGTATGATGGGACATTTACTTCTAGGACCAACCTACAGTGATGAGGATGTACCCCTTATTGGTCAGGATGACCATAGCACGTGTCTGGACACATCTGTATGGGATACAAGTGCAGATGATAGTAGCAGAGTGAGTGCACAGGAGGATACAACTGCTCATACATGATACAATATGATTCAGACGGAGCTAGCAGTTGGTGATGATGTGCAGTCGCATATAGGAGGACCCGGTAGCACAATGGATAGGGGGCAGTTCAGTTCTTTATCTTTTGCACAGAGTGTTGTTGGGGATTCCAGGGTTGACACTAACAGTGAGGGGCATGAGGTATCACCTCAACATGACTGTGATCAGGAGTCACGCTACTTGGCAGGACAATTGAGAGTTAGTGAGGATATGATCATGGCAGCCACTAGGCGCATTGATGACACACATGCATTGGTGACCAATTGTTATTGGAGGGCATCGATGGTACATGATAGTTCAGATGGGGGAATTACCATGGATGACTTTCATACTCTCAGGGAGAGAGTGTTTGTGATGAGGACTGACTACTAGCAATTGTTGATGGACAGGGACTACCTATTGGAGATTGGTGAGATGTATCATGGGGCCCTGAGGGAGCAGGAGTTGGAGGTAGACATGCTCACTCATGAGTTGGAGAGCACATGAGGATTCTTGAGAGGCACACATACAACCCTTCAAGAATCAGAGTCCATATCAGAGGATCTCCTTGAGGAGACCAGACAGAGATCTTCTACATATATCTTAGCAGAGATTCAGATATATCCTTCAGACACATTGCTAGAGGATGTTGGTGGTGTAGAACAAGAGCACCAATTGATGGAGGAGCATGATGAGTACCCAGGATCACTGATGAGTAGGGAGAGATATGATCCATAGACATAGGGGGATGTCCATGTTTCATAGGTGATACCTCCACGAGGATCTTTGAGGTGGTCAAGCACTCACGCACGCATGGGGACTCTAGAGTTAGGGGGAGTTATGGGGACACTTCCATTTGTGTTGCAGGATTGGTTGAACATTATGTAGAGATTGACCTAGTACTACACCCAGGACCCATGATGCTGCAGAAGTATACAGGAGATTACATGAGTATGCAGGAGCATACAGTAATGAGTGATAGTTCACAGAGACATGCAGAGGTGTATAGTGGGATTCAAAGGGACGTATTGGATTGCAGGGAGGAGACACACTTAGTGGAGCATGGAGATGCCTCTCCTTTGCAGCAACACATAGTTCTGAGAGATCACCTTCACAGAATCAACAGTTGCATGAGAGATGAGGGATGGAGAGTGGTTGACCAACAATTGGAGGAGTTACCCCCGGTGGTACCTGATGATTAGGGTTTAGTGATGACTACAGGTGAATATTTACCATGGGTACCGATGGACGAGCTTTTGTTGAATCCTTGGGATTGACCAAAGTGTATGATACTTTCCAGTCCTACAGTTAGTTACAAATGTTTATGTTAGCCTTTCCTGACACTTTCATCATCGACAACAACATCAGGGGAGATAGACAGTGGTAGAGGACATGGAGAGTTGTTAGCTCGAGACCACCTGACTGGAGTGCTTTTATGACATACAACAGGATAGGGGTGGATCATCATAGACAGACAATTGAGACTTTATGCGTGATGGTGAGCATCTTAGGGCATGGGATAACATACATATCAGAGGGTGACACAGATACAAATTCTCATGGGGATGAGCACAGAGGGCTTCCGACTATGATCAATATGACACAAGAGCAGTTAGTGGAGATTGGAAGTGATAAACTTCCAAGTTTTCCATGGGATCCGGGAGTCCCTTTTGTTAGTAGGTTGTTTCACCTTATGATCACCCAGGTTGCACCAGAGAGCCACATACTTCACGTTGGGTTGGTTTTGAGCGGGCTTGCAGGGGCTTGTCCTATGGAGCGAGACAACTTCTCCCTTTTGATCCTCATGATCGAGCATGGAGATGGTTGGGCAGATTCTACTTTCACAGAGGTTCTTTTACCGATGTAGCTTCTGGATAACAGATCTAGTTTCCACAGGTATTCCATCTTGAGGATCCAGGAGTGGGGAATCTAGTATGTATACGGGGAGCAAACAGTCATGATCAGAGTAGTGCAACGCCATCGTGGTGATTTTTAGCAAAGACTAGCATGGGACCCGTGGATTGCAAAGCTGAGCATTTCATTGACATATGGAGGCGAGTGGACCCTTGCAGAGGAAAGTTATTTTAACTTTCCATTGAGCTTCAGTGTTGAGTAGAGCACATCACTTGAGGGTGATTCATGGAGGTCTTGCAATACCTCGCTATGGAAACAACATGTGTAGTGGGTGGAGATCGTGTTGGTCTTGCGATGGACTTGGAGGATGGGTTCATTCCGGGTTGAGGCCATGTGTCATGTGTAGGAGACTCATGGCATTGATATGTTTCAGGATTATTCACAGGGTATTGCAGTTCACGTCCTGATATGGGACCCAGGGGATGGAGTGCATGATAGTTTATCTTTGGATGGAGCCTACTATGTGTCCCACAGGTGGACATGGGACCCCGATATTATATATGGATTGATTCAATTATTTCTTGAGGACAAACAATATTCTAGCAAAGAGGACTGTAATGTCCCCACTTTGGGACATCATTATATTTCAGAGTGTTATGATGACTAGAGTAGCCAGATGGAGGTTACAACAAGTACAGGGGCTATTGAGGGGTATTTTTGGGTCTGACTTGCATCGCTCATCTTATTTCATCATCATGATCCATTCCCCACAACTTGGATTTTGTTCCATTGCATTTTGACAATTTCCATGATTTTGAGTTGTTTTGAGCTATACGTTAATTAAATTCACTAAGGAGGTCGTATTGGGCATAATACTTGGAGGAACCTCTTAGTGTAATAGCTCACTGGAATCAGGAGGAA
The DNA here is from genome assembly GCA_010110895.2 of Picea sitchensis. Lineage (NCBI taxonomy): Eukaryota > Viridiplantae > Streptophyta > Pinopsida > Pinales > Pinaceae > Picea > Picea sitchensis. Next base: position 15,236 of record SNQJ01S0144728.1, read on the forward strand.
CAACACTACATGATAGGATGATGAGAAGTTACTTTCAGTGGCTAGGGAAGCTACAAGTAGAGACAAGGTACTTTTCAAAGGTAAAATGACTAATTAATTAATTAAAGTGATTTAATTAACTAATTAATAATTAAATAAAGTAAAAGTCACTTTGGAGAGACAAGGTGAGCAGGGAGGATAAAAGAGAGATAGGGGCCTCTATTCTCTCATTCGTGTTGTTTATCATTTTGATATCTGACTTCTTGCTAGTGAGCCCATGCACTTGGGGGTTTTGAGGGTTTTGACTTAACAAACCCTAGAGATCAGCTCGGTGGTGAAAGATCCTACCCAACTTGGTCCAAGCTTGGTCATGAAGGTGAAATATTCCTCCCTCACCATTCTACATCAGATCCATTTCGTTACAAAGGGTTTCTACATCAGCGACATGTTCAGAGAGAGCTAGGGCGCAACTTCAGGAGGGTTTCCAGCAGGAGGGCACACCATCTTGTGTAGAGGAGTTTGTTCCAGGAATAGGAGAATGATTTGGAGCAAAAATACTTCTGGGTATTCTTTGTAGGGCCTAGGGCACCTTTCCTAGCCTTTTTGGAGGAGGTTTCTCTGCTGTATTATTTATTGGAGCTCAACACAGGTTCAGAGAGAGGAGGGTGCACCATAGATTAAGGATCTAGTCATTTGGAGGGTCAAATATCTATCATTCAGTCTGAGACTCTACCAGGGTGTTTGGACCGATCTACAGTTTGGGATCTTTTCTAGAGGATTTGGAGGTCATCTTCATAGAGGCTGAATTCTTGGTCTTCTACAGCCAGGAGGGCACCCTGCAGATAGATGATTCAACCATCTGGAGGGTCAGATCTCCATCATTCAGTTTGATACTCTACTAGGGGGTTTCCCTTGGTCCGATCTAAAGTTTGGCACCTTTCTTAGGGGATTCAACAACTTATTTTTTGGAGGTCGAATTCTAGGTTTGCTTCAACCAGTGAGGGGCACATTGTGCTAAGGAGATCTTCATATTTCAGCTGGGTTATGAGTTGGTTCATTTGGGTTTTTGGTTCATATCTTGGAGAGGCTTTTGGAAGCTTGGATCTTCTTCTATATTGTATTTTGGAGGCCATATACTCTACTATCTTATATGTGTTCCATATCTGCCCCATTTTGTATGAGAACAACCATTGTTATGAATAAAATCAGATCTGAGGTATTTTTGGGTTATCTCTTGTATTGTTGATCTTGCATCTTGTTGAGGTATGTTCCATTGCTATATTTATGTTGATTATTGTTGCAAACACCAATAACAACCATCAGTATAAACCCTAGTGCACTTAAAAGACCAAATCCACAAAGTGTTTGATGAAATGCCACATCAGAAAACGTTTAAAATAACATGAAAAACACAATGTTATTGGCATCTTGTCTTGGGAACATTACATAACACTATGAAACAAGCAAGAAGCACTAACAAATTGCAAATTTTTCTTACCTATTCCAAGAGAGATGCAATATAAAACCCTAGTTCACCAAGCAATGTCCATTCATAATTAAGAGAAAAAGCCTCCAAGAGGTGCACACCACCTTGGATCCACAATATACCAAGATAAATCACCAAAAGACATTTGCACAAGAGAGAGGGTTCCAAATTGCCCAAAGAGGGCACAAATTTCAGCCAAGTATTCTTCTCTAAATGGGAGATCTATGATTCAAATGAAATGAGTTTGATCTCTATTATCGCACAAATTGTAGGTTTAGAAAAGCCTGACCCAATCCACAAGATGGCGATAACTGTGGGATAATCTACCCATTGTCACCTTAGATAAACCCTCCCCTCGCTTTAGTGAAAGATAAATCCAACACACGAGGGGAATCTTGGGTGTGTTGATGATTGCAGCTATGTGAGACATTCTCCAACTTACAAACCTATGAGATGTGGATCATTGTAGCTATCCGAGTCTTTCTCTCATCTTAAAAACTTGAGATAAATCCCCTAAGAAGGGTACGTGGTTCTTGCCTGAGACAGAGTTGGAATGTAGAGATGACCTCCTCCATTCAGAGAGTTGAGAAGAACTCCAGATGATTATCCAGTGGGAAAGGCGATCTGTTGAGTTAGACGTGCCTGTGGCTGAGCACAAGGTGAAAGTGTGAAATCCCAAAAGTGTTGGGTGCATCGTTATGTGAACATAAATGAAGATGATGTATTTGTTAAAGTTTAATCTATTATTGGGTTACTTTTCAATTTACTTTTCAATTTACTACATTGCATAGCCGTACAATTAGTTAACTGGGAGTTACTTTATAGCTAGAACCTCTATAAACGAAATAAATCAGTGGGATTGTACATCCATCATTACCTTATTTGATTCCCCACGCATCATTGAGTACTCAAACAAAATTCGTGAACACACTAGGCTATATATCGCATCACTGAATATTAAATTCTCATGGAACTAGGGTTGTTATCTGGTATGATTGTTCCAGAACAATACA
>SNQJ01S0144728.1:17723-41917 GCA_010110895.2 Picea sitchensis
ATTTGATAAATTTAATGATGAGATATGATTGACATTGCTATGATCCCGAGGACTGATGAGCCCATGGAGGGCGAAGTTTTTGATGTGCAGGACCATACTCGACGGACAGGTACCAGTGGACCAGTACACATGGGGATATGATTAGCTTGGACCTCCATGGGGCTGAAGAGCCCATCAGATGGTTGCTGGGATGGCAGAGATAGGACAATGTTATGATGAGCCATTACACGAGAAGAAAGAAGGACGTTCCACCCAGGACACTTTGGCAGAGCCCAGCCTAGGGGGAATCACCCACTGCAGATGGAACGCTTGCCTTTGATGGACAGGATGTCACCTGAGAGAGCTGGACATTGTCTGGAGCGTGTGGCAGGGTGCTGAGGTCATTTGGCACATGTGGCAGCTTGGAGGAGCCCTAACAGGGCCAACATTTGGTTTCTGGATGCTGTATTTGCCCAAAAAGGGCCAACATCTCCCTCAGAAGGGCTTGACATCCCTCTTTTTTCTCATATTATGACATTTTTCTGGCAATTAATGTAAAAAACAGTGTAAATTTTGTAGTCATCCATTGTCGGCTGTTTTAATGACCTAAATTTTAATTCAAAGGTCATGGATTGGTATAAATAGAGGAAGTTTCTCCTCATTTTAAACATAACATAACTCACTTTCTTGTGAGAGATCAACTTTTAGTCTTTTGCTTGGTATCTTTGGTCTTGGAAGTGAGGCACAACTCTTATTGGAGGATTCTTCTTGGCATTTATGGTGTTTCTCTCGTGGAAGGTTTACAACTAGGGTTTGATTAAGCATTCTTCATGATTTGTAAGTGAATTTTTCATGCAAAACTTCTTAAATGAATGGTTGTAGGCTTAATTTCTTACATTTGCTATATCATTGCTATTATATTGCTAAATATTGAAACCCTAGGTAGCAAGCACACTAGTAGGTCATTGATATATGTCCCCATGCTTGAGAAACAATTTTAGCCATTGATAAAGGAAGATATAGCCTAGTCGTTGCTACACCTATCCTCCCTTATATGAGTTAGCATTAAAGTCATAGGTTGAAGAAAGGTGACGTCCTAGGCCTAGTTAACTCTACACCTAGGTTTTTAAACTTTTAGGGTTTGAGAAGCCTTTCTCCTGCAACACTTTTCCCCCTTAGACTTGTACTTTAAAGCTAGCCGTTTTGCCAAGTGTGTTTACAGAAAGAGGAAGGAGCATGAGGCCTTGCTTAAGCAACACCTGAATGAGCCTCCTTCCCTTAGGGTTTTGATTCTAGGGCCCTGCCATTGCAACACTATAGAACCTAACCTTCTAGTCTTTACATTTTAATCCTCCTGAGATTTTGCCCTTACTTTTGACTCCATATTACCCTAAGGCACTGGTATTCTTTCCAACATTGAGCTTGTTGTGCAAATTCATCTTTCAAACTTTCAAATTTTGAAACCCTAACTAACCCTAACGCACTAACCAGGGATGACATCATACCTGATGCAACAAACCCTTCTATCTCAACAATAAATGATGATGTCATGCCTTTATTGAGCTTTTGTTGTTAGAAAATACTGTTGGCTTGGTCATCTTGTGATAGATATTGCTGAATTGGTAGTTTTCATTGGCTAATTAGCAAAATGTTGACCTTCTTTGTCTATTACATTGCTTATTAAACAAAACCATACTAACCCTAAAGGAAGATGACGTCATCCCTAGGATATTGATGCAACAATCTATTGTATATGACCAACTAATGACATTTAATGTATTGATTTAATTCAAGGATTGATCAGTTTCATTAGATGCTATATATTATTCTAGTGTTTATTGACAAGTAACATTATATTGCCATTGTCATTATTGCAAACATTGACTTCGTCAATATTTACTGTTGTATATGCTCATATACATTTTGATAGTCATTGATTTATGAAGTATTAACCATTATTGCATGTACTAGTTTCATTGTTGTCTTGTCCCACAAGCAGGTGCCTTTTCTGTGGTTATTCTTTACTTGACTATCTTCTGGGCGGTAATCTGTAAAGGGGAAACTAGCCTTAATCCTTTGAGCCTTTTCCTTTCAAACCCCAGATTGCCAAGGACGTCTCCCTTGGGATTAGCCACCCTAAATAGAAAGGAGCTCCCCATTGTGGTGACATTGGGTGGGGTAGGTCCCTGTTACACCAGTTTGACCTGTATCCTCTGGTCTATGACCTAAACTACAAACTACGCGATAAAATTTTGGCGCCGTTGGCGGGGAACACTGAGTCAATCTTCCTCAACGAAAAAACTTTTGGTAAGCCTTGCCTCAAAGACTTTTCTCTTACAAAGCTTACTTGGCGACTCTAGTAAAGACTTTATCACCCTATTCTTTGATAGTTTCAGGAAAACTATCTGGCGACTCCATAGACCAAAAGGAGGTTCAATAACCCTCCTCTAGCTTTCAAAAGGAAGCCTCCTGCTAATTCTCTTGTTGTCAAGTCACTCTTTGGAAAGAGACTTCCTTTAAACATGTCTACTTCTCAGACCGGCACTACAAAGCCAGTCAACAATCAAAGACAATGGTCATCCACTTTGTTCAAGCCATTAGACATGTCAGCCATACCTGGCTACCCTAGGCAAATGCCACCTAAATATGAGAAGTGGTTTCCTAAGTTTACCGACACTGATGCTACTAGTGCCGAAGAGCATATGAGTAATTTCTGGGCATTTTTTCAGCTTCACCCCATTAGTGATGATGCTGAGGACTTGGTCATGAATCTCTTCTCTACTACCCTTTATGATGCTGCAAGACGTTGGTATCTTGGCCTGCCTGATGGAAGCATTAAGACCATGGATAGACTTGAGAAAATATTTCTCAGAAGGTGGAGTATCATAGAAGATCCTAACATGCTGGTCACATGACTAAATGGCCTTGCCAGACGTGAGAATGAATCCATTTGGGAGTTTCATACCAGATTCAAAGCTTTACTCCAATGAATTCCCCCAAGCCACCATCCGAAATATGATTACCTTGTTCACATTTATACTAGATCTTTCAGTGGCCAATTAGGGTATCTCCTTAGAGACAAAGACCCTCGATCCATTCAAGAAGCCCAAGATATTGCAACCAAGATTGAAGGAAATCTCCTTTCATCCAAGATTGAACCCTTTGCCAACCCTAGGGGGAAAATAGACACCAAGCAGAAAGTGGTACACAATGCTGAGCCTACTTCGGATCTCTGCACCAGTATCAGCAAGCTACAAGCTTCAGTGGATAGCATCATGAAGAATCAAGAAGAAATGATGAACCAGATCGTAAGACTTGAAAAATCCCAGACCCAGGCACTTAGACATCCATTCAAAGGGCCATTCCAAAAAGGGAATCAAACTTACAAGCCGAAGAATGAAAATGAAGTCCCAAATACTCTGGCTCCTACAAATGTGGTTGATGAAAACCCTTGGTGCCTGGAATGCAGTGAAGCACATTGGGAGAATGAGTGTCCTTATAACGCCATCCAACAACAAGTTAACAACTTTGACTGCTTTTCAAGTTTCCCTTAGATAAAAATCACTGATGCAGAACATCAACAAGCCCTGAAGGAAGCAGCCAGAGCAACAAGATTAGCAATAATTAACAACTTGGACCAAGAATCACGAGAAAATCTAAAAAATCAAGAAGTCCAAGTATACCGGAGAAAGAACCCGAACCAACCTACAAGTGATCAGTCGAAATCTCTTGAGGTTCTTCCTCCTAAAATTCCCAAAGCTGATAAAATTACCCTTGATTTTGATTTTGAAGGAGCTTTGTCGAAGATGCATGTAAGTTTTCCCTTTAAAGAAGCAGTCAAGATCCATTCTATTAAAGAACACTTCAACACCTTCTTTTTGGGAACGACTGAGCCTATGGACCCCCCGATCATGCTGCAAGCCAACCATTTCAGGATCCAGTACAGTGAAAATCCACCTTTCTTCATGACTCTTATGATGAACAATAAATATCTCAACAATTGCATGCTGGATACAGGTGCTGGTGCAAACATGATGTCTCTCAAAGTCATGTAGCAGATGGACTTGAAAGTAACCAGGCCTTACAAGAACGTTTGTGGATTTGAATCCAAAGCAATACCCACACATGGTGTTGTTGAAAATGTCTAAGTATAGTTGAAAGAATTCCCCGAGAAGACAGTTCACATAGACATTATAGTTTTTGATGTCCCGGATGTGTGGGGAATGTTGTTATCTAGGAAGTTTGGTGCAATGATTGGCGGGTCCCTTGATATGGATCTCACCTTTTTGCGGTTGCCTTTGAAAGATGGAACAACTGGACGATTACTCAATATACCAATAACTAGAACCCATGTACAAGATGTTGTTCCTACTGTGAATGAAGCACATAAATATGTGATACAAACTCTTCAAGAGTATTCTCCGGAAGACATGCCATTTACTACAGAGGAAGACTTTGACTAGATTGAGTGGCCCAAGAAAGAGGAATATCAACAACTCCTAGATCAATTTCAAAACAAACCTAAGACATGCCATTTACTGGTGAAGACTTTGACTAGATTGAGTGGCTCAAGAAAGAGGAATATCACCAACCCTAGATCAATTTCAAAACAAAGAGGTAGGGATGGTGAAGATACTAAAAGACCAAAGGATGAAGAAGACGTCCAGACACATCCATCCCAACAGGAGGCCTTTACTCTAGAATCCCACCCAATCTACATAATACACTAGGGTTGTTCAAGGAACCAACAAACACAAGATCCAAAATACAAGGAGGGGATTTGGTATGGATGTGGGATACCTTTAAAGGAGAGCCTACTAATGTAAAGGGAAGTACACAATCACGACTCGGACCTTTCAAGGTTGGAATGGAATCTGATAACTCATATTACTTATCCACCTTGGAAGGAAGAAGGCTGCGACACCCATCAACCCGGACGCCTTCCTCAAACCCCAAGCACCAAGGTGGTGTGGGACACGACTCCGCATTGCAAGGCATGAGTAGGTAGGCATTCTTGTAATATACCATCTTACATTTACGTTTTGCTCTCATATGCATATGGATTGTTTTATCTCATATGTATACATTTTATATTTTGTGGGGTGGCAATAACACCCCACCTTTGTTGGGTCAAGCTTTTCAAGTGTGAGCAGGTCCGTAGGTTTATGCAAGATATGCTGAGGTTCCCTTGCGCTCTACTTGAGCACATGTCCCCGAAGTTGGCCGATGTTATCTCCGCTTTCTAGGATAACTAGAGATTATGTCTCGAGGCCCGCCAAGTCCCAGACATGGAGTACCGAGAGTAGTATCTGACCTTCAAAGATTGACCTGAGGGCCCATCCTTCTTCTTCTTCTTCTTCACCGTGACTGTCCCGTTAGCGTTAGTAGTTTCCATCACCATTGGTTTGGACTTGCATTAGAGAAGACTCTGCTCCATGAGGTAATTGGTCCAAGGTATCATGGTATGTGTCAGTTTGATCGCTATAACTTCTTTATATATGCATCGCTCCTTTACACTCGGCTAACCGCTGATCTTAAACTAATCCACTTGACCACAGTTGTTGGGGGATTAATGAGGTGCCCTAGAAAGCTTCTTGTATTTATGGGTTATGGTTGTTAATGTTTTATGTCGATATTATAGTTCTTGCATTTCATAAGATAAGAGCATAATATGAACAAGATCAATTCTGAGAAATACACATCCAATAATAGACATTATCATTATCCCCGAAACCCCCTAGGGAAGAAAACCCAGCAAAAACTTCCTTTATCATAAATAGCTTCTATCAAGAGTTCAAGAGATAACTCCAACCAATACGTAAAATCCTCCAAGAGATGTACCACCTTCTTTCACCAACTTGAAATATCAACTTGCCTCATAAGAACATGCGAAGTGTGTGTTAGAAGTGAGGCGCCAGCCTTTATTTATAATCAAGCACGTGAAGTTGAGTCACCATTTTGGCAGGGCTGACCTCTCACATCGGGTGGGTAAATCCACCTTTAATTAACTGGCCCTTTCTTAATATAACCGCTAGCCGACTTTCTTCCCATTATAATTGTCCGATGACCAATCCGCTAAAAGGGGATTTGGTCCCATATTAATTATCAATTTGATTAATCCTCACGGGATTAAATCTAATAATAAAAAATAATAATAATGACATGATTAATCCACAATGGGGATTTAATCCAATAACAAAATAATAAGAATGCCTTCGCAGCTACATTATTTCAACACCCCCTTAACAAGAAGGGCATTCTTCAGCCTTCACATCGCAGGAGGTCTACATCATCGCGGGGTATCATGAGGATAGTATCGCCAATATCATCTTGGAACAATTGTTCAAAGCACATTTACGATTCATCGGAAGTTTTCTTCATATCGTAAGAAAGATCATCATTCCTCAAAAGAATGCTATCATCATCTATATCATCAAATATGTATCAAGAAATGATACCTCATCACAAAGACAAGGCTATCACATCACGCATTAATCAGCTCAATGTCACAGCCGGTGCTGCTTCGTAGCTCAGTTGTCGGGCCACATCACATCACAAGACTACACACTAGCTCAATGTCACGTTGCCGGTAGTCGCTGCCGGGCCACATCACATCACGCGACTACACTAGCCTTCAATGTCACCGTTGTCGGTAGCTTAGTGTCGTACTACATCTTCAGTTTTACGCCCAACAAATAGGTCGGCAGTAATATCATCATCCTCGCTTTCTACGCCTAACAACCAGGTCGGTTTGTAGGGATCACACGGCGCCATGCTTTACGCCTAACAACTAGGTCGGGCTACGACTCATCTTGCTTTACGCTCATCAACCAGGTCGTAAGCAAGGAATCGACACGGCGTCACGTTTTACGCCCAACAACCAGGTCAAGCATGACTCATCTCTTTCTACGCCTTTAACAACTAGGTCGGGCAAGGGAACTAGCTTACAAGTATGCTTTACGCCCAACAACCAGGTCGTACATAACTCATCTTTCTTTACGCCTAACGAGGTCGGCAAGTGATCACACAAAGATCATACTCTTTACGCCTAACAACTGTAATCGGCATGACTCATATCTTGCTTCACGCCCAATGGTGGTCGGCTAAGTGATCATCATGGCGCCATGTTTTACGCCTAACAAATGGTGGGTCAAGTATGACTCATCTTGCTTTACGCCTAACAAATGGTACGGGGCAAGTGAAACATCACGCAAGGCCGCCGCTTTACGCCTAACAACGGTGGTCGGGTTACGACTATCTTGCTTTACGCCTAACAACGTGGTCGGGCAAAGGAACATCACGCTTTACGCCTAACAACGAGGTCGTAGTTTAGGAATCATCGCCAAGTATACTTTACGCCTAACAACTAGGTCAAAAGAATAACTCATCTTGCTTTACGCCTTACAACTAGGTCGGGCAAGGAATCACATCTACAATTTTCAGGGAGGGTCCTTCTGGACAATACCAAGCTTATCTTGAAAGTGTTTCAACTTTACATGATATGTAGGCTTAGTCATGACATCAATAACCCGCTTCATCCATCAAGTGCTAATGTACTGGAGCTTCAGTGCTCCTCTCTGTATCATGTCGCTGATGAAATGATAGTGGATTCTATGTGTTTCTCGAATTGGCCGTGGGAACACATGATTCTCTCGTCATTTTAATACTTTGATTATCACATAGAAATCACGGCTACTCATCTCCAAATCAAATAGGCCCGGTTAACAACTTCGAAGCCATATAGCTTCGGCAGAAATTTAGCAAAACATGCATCGATGTACTCGGCTTCCACTGCACAGAGCAATAATCGATTGCTTCCTATTTCCTCGCCATATGAGATCATACGATCTCAAACCTAATCAGCATCCGAAGTGCTTTCTCACGCTGAACGCTTCCCCTCGCCTAATCAGACAAGTATATCCAATCGAGTGAAGTCATGATCTCCATCATATCGACCATAATCCATTGTACCCTTAAGGTACCCTTTTCATCACATGTTTTAGTGCCTACCTAAATGAACACGCCCGGGCTCCACCGTAAACCTAATTCCTGCTATGTTCATCGCAAAAATGTATGTCCGGTCCGGTGTCTGGCCAGTACATCGCTGATCCACAATCAGACAGAAAGTGGCATCTATCAACTGACAATGTATCACTCAACGCCTTGCTTCCATGGGTGTATTCCATGGACTTCAGTATTCGAAAGCATGCTCTAATCTCTTCAGATTCTCAATCGTACTTCCCCTGCTTAAGGAAGATTCTTTTCCTGACTCTGCCATACCCTCAAAAGACCTAAGAAATAATGCATTAGGCCAAGGTCTTCTATCTCAAATTCGGTGAGGTAAGTCTCTGTTTGTATTCAACGATGATATTTTCTTTTCCTCCAGCTTAAGAACAAGTCATCCACATACGCATTAGTATTACCGGTTCATTATCCATGATCTTGAAGTAGAGATTAGAATCTACTCTTAATCTTGGTAAAGCCCAAGCTCATTAAGAAATTGTCTATACCGCCATACCGCTCGAGCTTGCCTCAACCAGATAAGGCTTTCTTCAACGTAAGTGCATGAGACTTCTCGCCTTCAACCTCAAATCCTTCGTTTCTTTTATATACACTTCCCCGATAATACCATTCGTGAAAGCCGCCTTCACGCCTATCCGTGCGCCTTCCATTTCATCTTGTTAGTTCTATAATGGTTCTCGGGACGTAAGTGTATTTGGCCACAGGAGATAATGTCTCTTCATAGCCAATGCCTTCTGTGGAAAGCCATAATTTGTTTACAAATCTTTGCTTCTTTTACTTCTCAATAATTCCATCAAGAGCATGTTTTATTTTGAAGAGCCATCCTGTAGGATACCCCATCTTTATTCTTCTAACTGGGAACTATTTCCCTTACAACGTTCTTCATTATGGATCGGTATTCCTCCTCAGATGGCATCTTCCTCTATCTCTTCTTCTTCGATGGCCTCTTCAAAAACACATGTAGGTTCCTCATCAAGTAGATTGCACATCAAAGCCATGTAACTCGAGAATTTCTTTGGTCTTTTCAATTGCCTCGTGGTTCCTCTCGAACACCATACTTCTCCATCTTGTATAAGCCTCTTGCCCAAGCAAGCTGTGTTAGTTGTCATCTAAGGAGGTTCTGAATCCATCATGGTCTTCAAGTGTCTCCGGCCGTGGGAAGCCGCCACTCTCTTACAAAGTTCCTCGGGTAATCCCAGGAACTTCTCTCACTTAATTCTAATTTGCCCCGGATTTATAGGTTCCTCTTCACATAACTCTTCAAGATGGCATATTCTCGATTTCTTAAGTGCAGCCTTCTTCATCAAAGGTCACGGCCCCGCTGATCTTGACATGGAGGTGACTAGGTATGTAGATTCTAAGGCCTGGAGACCCCACAGCATCCCACAAATATTCCCTTCTTTCCCGGGAGGGCTCCGCTTTGTCTCTTCGGGTATATGAACAAACAATGGACAACCAAATATATATTGAGATGGCTGCACTTCGGGCTTTTTGTGAACATTTCTTCTCGGGTCTTGAAACCCAAGTGCACTATGGGGATAGTCCTCTGTTTTGCACATAAACAACCGCCATAGATACTTCTGCCCATAAGAACATAAGAATATATTGATCGTGGATCACAGTATTCACAACTTCCATTATCATTCTATTCTTCCTTTCAGCAACACCGCTTTGTTGGGGATTGTAGGAGTAGTTAGTCTCCTCTTGATCCCTAATATCTCTGTGGTTACAAACCTTCGAGGTATATTCTCCTCCATTATTTGACTTGAGTATCTCAATCTTTCTTTCAAAAAGATTCCCAATCAAGGCTTTGAATTCCCTTTGATCTTTTTTAATACTTCAAATATATCCATGTCTTTATGAGAATAATCATTAATGAATGATACATAGTATACATACCCATTAATGGAGGGATGATGGCATTCGCCACACACATATGAATGGATGAGTTCCAATGTTTTTCCGGGCTATCAGTCCCTCTTGCAAGGGTTCCCGATAAACTTTGCGACATCCATCGTGATACCATGATCACCTTCGCCTGTAAACCTATGACAGCCTTGCATATGTATGGTAGCCTTTGTAGTTGATGTGAGCTAATCTTCTAGAGTTCACATGTATTCTTCAATAGCATGGGTCATGGCTCGAAAGGACCCACCTTCTTCTTTCCAATCGATGATTGCTTCATTTATGATTTCTTTTACCACGCTGTCTTTATGCAACCTTCGCTTATAGCTTCCTCATGTGACCTGGCAAGGTCAACAAAACAACAAGCAAGAATAGCCATCCTTCTGGACAATATAAAGCAATAGCACTTAACAATCATCATAGTAGCTCCCTTAGAGCTTATTATTACTTATAATTTAGTAAATATTAAAGGTAAGGAATAAAATACGAAGTGAGGTCAACACTCATAGTGTTGTGACCAAGCATTCTTTCAATGGAAATCTGAAACTAACATTACCTAGATTCTAGAGGAGGTGTTAGTCATATCAAACAAAGTATTCTCACATGTTATCAAGTGGTACCACTCTTTACGCAAGGACAGTTATATTTCAACTAAAAGTTAGTTAGCTTTTGTCATGTGTACCTTGAATCTTGATTAATCAAACCTCGAGTCTTGTCCTCAAGTGTGAGTGTTTTCTTGCTTTTCTTCCAGGGCCCCTTCACTCAAGTGATGAGTGCTTCAACCTATCTCGTATCAAGACAATACGCCTAACCGGAAGCTGCATCATTCTTCCTAATGTGTTGATCTTGTGATCCTGATCTATGGCAAAAGGATCCCTCTCCCTCGCAGAATACTCTTTAGGGTTTGAATCCATTAACCATATGTGAGTACATACCTCGATAGCATTTGCAGGTAGTGGTCTATCCGTAGCAATGGTAATCAATACCAAAAAACTTCAAGAGTGAATGCAACTGGTACTACGACTAATACTTCAACTAGTACTGCAACTTAGGGTTTTATGAGAAAACCCTAATTTTCAAACTCAAAATTTGAAAATCTGATCCAGGGATAGATGCGCTAAGCTGAGTCGAGTTAGCGAAAATGTCGGGTAATTTGTAATTTCGAAAATCCAAATTTTACCCCTCCAAATCTACTATGGATTGACCGGTAATTTCCGTACTCGCACCGGTTTTCTCGGTACTTTTGTGGAAACTAGGGTTTCATACCCTCCGGAGAAATCCAGCTTAATCAAAAGGTGCTCTAGGTGCCAAATTGATCCTTGGGAGGGCAACTTTCTATGGTGGTAGATTTCTGAAAACACTCTCTTTTCCAAAACCCTAATTTGCAGGTATTGTAATAGTGACATTTTTCCTCTTGTAGTTTGTGCTTTCTTCAGGTTGGCTCGATACCATGTTAATGTTTTATGTCGATATTATAGTTCTTTTGCATTTCATAAGATAAGAGCATAATATGAACAAGATCACTGAAATACACATCCACACAATAGACACAACATTTATCCCTGAAACCCTCTAGGGAAGAAAACCCAACAAAAACTTCCTTATCATAAATAGCTTATTAAGAGTTCAAGAGATAACCAACCAATACAGAAAATCCTCCCTCAAGAGATGCTGTACCACCCTTCTTCTTCTCTTTCACCAACTTGATAAATATCAACTTGCCTCATAAGAAATACATGAGTAAAGTAAGGTGTAAGTAGAAGTGAGGCGCTTAGCCTCTTATTTATACTAATCTGGTACGTGTGAAGTGTCTTTACTGGCGGGGCCGACTTCTCAAATTGGGTTGGTAAATCCACCTTTAATTAACTGGCCATTATAACGGCCGGGGCCGACTTCTTATTCTTTACATTATAATTAACTGGCGACCAATCCAAAGGGATTTGGTCCTTATACTATCACTTGATTAACTTCAATGGGGATTTCACCTTAATAATAAAAAATAATAATAATGACATGATTAATCCACAATGGGGATTTAATCCAATAACAAAATAATAAGAATGCCTTCAAAGTAGCCAGCATTATTTCAACAATGGTTAGCCACCAGGGGGGATCTGCGAGCCATCGTCCGCCCCACCATTCTATCACTTTACATCTTATCTCCCATACATCCATCCCATTCCCTCGTCCAAATCCACTAGGATGACCTTTGAGGGAATATACCTCATGCCAGGGAAGAAGGGGCTGGAAGGCCCTGTGGGTAAAAGTACCGGTAAAAGAGATAAAAGCCATAGGAATGGAAAACCTAGAGATGCTTCTCCCAGGGATCCCCAAGAAGGCAATAAAAGGCCTCTTGATAAGAAACAAAAGGGACCCTAAGAAAATAACAAACAAGACCTAACTAAGAGGGGATGGAGGTCTCATCATGAGCCGTAATTCCATTATGTTCTAGGTATCTAGCAGCATGACATTGCCATTATCCGGTCATCAGGCCAAGGCAATGACCTTTAATGTAATGGCCAGAAAGGGGTCTCCATCGAGCCAAAATTTTATCATTTCTCAAGGCTAAAATACTGCTGGTAACATTGTTTCTTCGGGTCACCACGCCAAGGCGCTATCCCTAGTCAATTTGAAGTAAAAAGAAAGAAAAACAATAAATAAAGAATAAAGGCAATAAAGGGGCTTGGAAAAGTGCATCCATGATGGGTACAACTCACCTCCTACAAAGTCACCCATGGACAACACCTACCCCGGTCTTACTTCATGACTAGACATCCCTAGACCATAACACCTCATGAACATGGCTTGAAATGATCTTTGTGGAAACTTTCCTTTTCTATGGATACCCATTCCAATGGGTTATTCTATTTGTTTCTTCAACTTTGTATAGTAGATCACAGTAATGTCTTTGAGCTATTGAAGGATATGCTAGGGTTTTATGCATGTATTTTGATAAATTTAGTGATGATATTATCGACAAGATTATGATCCCCGGTGGACCGGATGAGCTCGCTGGAGGGAGAAGTTTTGATGTGAACATACCCGATGGATGTGCACTTGTGGACCGGGTACACATGGGGATAAGATTAGTTTGGACCTCCATGGGGTTGAGGAGCCCATCATATGGTTGCTGGATGGCAGAGATATGACAACATTATGATGAGCCATTGCACGGGAAGAAAGAAGGACATTCCACAAGGACACTTTGGCAGAGCCCAAACTAGGGGGAATCACCCACGAGATGGTTGGCTTTGATGACATGATGTCACCGATAGAGTTGGACATTGTCCTGAGCATGGTAGGGTGCGTTGAGGTCATTTGACACGCGGTGGCAGCTTGGAGGATCCCTGGAGGGGCCAATGTTTGGTTTTTTTGGATGTTGTATTTGCCCAAAAGGGCCAACGCCTCCCTCGAATGGGATTGGATCATCCGGGCTCTTTTTTCTCATATTGTGACATTTTTCTATCAATTAATGTAAAAATAAATTTTGTAGTCACTATCACCGATCAGTTTTTAATGACCTAAATTTTGCCTCTGTGCTATCATGGATTGTATAAATAGAGGATGTTGCCTTTCATTTTAAACATAACATAACTCTCACTCTTGTGAGAGATCAACTTTAGTCTTTTTCTTGGTATCTTGTATCTTGGAAGTGAGGCTTAACTCTTGATTGGAGGATCTTTCTTGGCATTTATGGTGTTTCTCTCCCATGGAAGGTTTACAACTAGGGGTTTGATTAATGTTCTTCAAGATTTGTAGTGAATTTTTCATGCAAAACTCTTAAATGAATGGTTGTAGTCTTAATTTCTACATTTGCTATATCATTTCTATTATATTGCTAAATATTGAAACCCTAGGTAGCAAGCACACTAGTAGGTCATCGCTATATGTCCCTGTGAAACAGAACCTCCTCACACCGATAAAGTTGAAGATATAGCCTAGTTGTTGCTACACTTATCCTCCCTTATATGAGTTAGCATTAAAGTCATAGGTTGAAGAGAGGTGGACGCCCCAGGGCCTAAGGCTAATCCCCTTACACCTAGGGTTTTAAACTTTAGGGTTTGAGAAGCCTTGCTCCTGCAACACTTTTCCCCTTAGACTTGTACTTTAAAGCCAGCCATTTTGCATATGTTTTAGAGAAAGAGGAAGGAGCATGATGCCTTCTTAAGCAACACCGTAATGAGCCTCCTTCCCTTGGGGTTTTGATTCTAGGGCCATTGCTTAATTCATAGAACCTAACCTTCTAGTCTTTAAATTCTTTTAATCCTCCTCGAGATTTTTCCATACTTTGACCTTTTATTACCCTAAGGCATTGGTTTTCTTTCCAACGCTGAGCTTGTTGTGCAACTATCTTCAAATTCTCAAATTTTGAAACCCTAACTAACTCCTAACCCTAAACCTCGGTCGACACATACTCGATGTAACAAACCCTCTAACCTCAAAGAAGAAATGATGATGTCATGCCTTTATTGAGCCATTTTTCATAGATAATATTGTTGGCTTGGTCACCCCGTGATAGACATTGATGTATAGATAAACTCCATTGGCTTATTTGCAAAACATTGACCTCTTTGTCTATTATATTGCTTATTAAACAAAAATCATACTAACCCTAAAGGAAGTTGATGTCATCCCTAAGATATTGACGCAGCAATATATTGTATATGACCAACTAATGACATTTAATGCATTGATTTAATCTAAGGATTGATCATTTCATTAGATGCTAGCTATTATTCTAGTGTTTTATTGACAAGTAACATTATATTTCCATTGTCATTATTACAAACATTTACTCTGGGCTAATATTTCATCATCAGATATGCTCATATATATTTCCTTTGATAGTCATTATCATGGTAGCGCATTAACCATTATTGTACGTACTAGTTTCATTGTTGTCTTGTCCCGCATGTGTGCCTTTTCTGTGGTTATCTTTACTTGACTATCTTTCATGCAATTCATGAAGGCTTAAACTAGCCTTAATCCTTTGAGCCTTTCCCTTCAAACCCCAGATTGCGAGGGCGTCTCCCTTGGGCTTAGCCTCTCTAAATAGAAAGGGACCTCCCCATTGTGGTGACATTGGGTGGGTAGGTCCCCATAATCAGCTTTGACTCACATCCCTCCTGGGTTCATGACCTAAACTACAACCGCTACATAACAGACCTGTGGGATGGAGTGCATGATAGTTCATCTTGATGGAGCCTACTTATGTGTCCTGGATGTGTGGACATGGGACCCCGACATTATATATGGATTGATTCACTATTTCTTGAGGACAAACAATATTCTAGAAGGGAGGACCCAGAATGTCCCCACTTTGGACATCATTATATTTCTCAGAAAGGCTAAGGATGACTCAGAGTAGCCAGATGGAGGTTGGCAACAAGTACAGTGGGCTATTGAGGGGTAGGTATTTTGGTCCGACTCTGTATCTCATCTTATTTCATCATCATGATCCATTCCCCACAACTTGGATTTTGTTCCATTGCATTCCGACGATTTCCATGATTTTGAGTTATTTTGAGCTATAAGTTAATTAAATTCACTAAGGAGGTCGTATTGGGCATAATACTTGGAGGAACCTCTTAGTGTAATAGCTCACTCGAATCGGGAGGAACAACACTACATGATAGGATGATGAGAAGTTACTTTCAGTGGCTAGGGAAGCCATAAGTAGAGATAAGGTACTTTTCAAAGGTAAAATGACTAATTAATTAATTAAAGTGATTTAATTAATTAATTAATAATTAAATAAACTAAAAGTCACTTTGGAGAGACAAGGTGAGCAGGGAGGATAAAAGAGAGATAGGGGCCTCTATTCTCTCATTCATGTTGTTTATCATTTTGATATCTGGCTTCTTGCTAGTGAGCCCATGCACTTGGGGGTTTTGAGGGTTTTGACTTAACAAACCCTAGAGATCAGCTCGGTGGTGAAAGATCCTACCCAACTTGGTATAACATTGGTCATGAAGGTGAAATATTCCTCCCTCACCATTCTACATCAGATCCATTCCGTTAGAAAGGGTTTCTACATCAGACACAGGTTCAGAGAGAGCTAGGGCGCAACTTCAGGAGGGTTTCCAGTAGGAGGGCACACCATCTTGTGTAGAGTATTTTGTTCCAAGAATAGGAGAATGATTTGGAGCAAAAAGACTTCTGGGTATTCTTTGTATGGCCTAGGGCACCTTTCCTAGCCTTTTCGGAGGAGGTTTCTCTGTTGTATTATTTATTGGATCTCAACACAGGTTCAGAGAGAGGAGGGCGCACCATAGATTGAGGATCTAGTCATTTGGAGGGTCAAATCTCTATCATTCAGTCTGAGACTCTACCAGGGTGTTTGGCCCAATCTACAGTTTGGGATCTTTTCTAGAGGATTTGGAGGTCATCTTCATAGAGGCTGAATTCAACCATTTGTTGGGTCATATCTCCATCATTCAGTCTGATACTCTACTAGGGGGTTTCCCTTGGCCCGATCTATAGTTTGGCACCTTTCTTAGGGGATTCTACAACTTATTTCTTGGAGGTCAAATTCTGGGTTTGCTTCAACCAGTGAGGGGCGCATTGTGCGAAGGAGATCTTCATATTTTAGCTAGGTTATGAGTTGGTTCATCTGGGTTTTTGGTTCATATATTGGAGAGGCTTTTGGAAGCTTGGATCTTCTTCTATATTGTATTTTGGAGGCCATATACTCTACTATCTCATATGTGTTCTAGATCTGCCCCATTTTGTATGAGAACAACCATTGTTATGAATAAAATCAGATCTGAAGTATTTTTGGGTTATCTCTTGTATTGTTGATCTGGCATCTTGTTGAGGTATGTTCCATTGCTATATTTATGTTGATTATTGTTGCAAACACGAATAACAACCATCATTATAAACCCTAGTGCACTTAAAAGACCAAATCCACAAAGTGTTTGATGAAATGCCACATCAGAAAACGTTTAAAATAACATGAAAAACACAATGTTATTGGCATCTTGTCTTGGGAACATTACATAACACTATGAAACAAGCAAGAAGCACTAACAAATTGCAAATTTTTATTACCTATTCCAAGAGAGATGCAATATAAAACCCTAGTTCACTAAGCAATGTCCATTCATAATTAAGAGAAAAAGCCTCCAAGAGGTGCACACCGCCTTGGATCCACAATATACCAAGATAAATCACCAAAATACATTTTCACAAGAGAGAGGGTTCCAAATTGCCCAAAGAGGGCACAAATTTCAGCCAAGTATCCTTCTCTAAATGGGAGATCTATGATTCAAATGAAATGAGTTTGATCTCTATTATCGCACAAATTTTAGGTTTAGAAAAGCCTGACCCAATCCACAAGATGACGATAAATGTGGGATAATCTACCCACTGTCACCTTAGATAAACCCTCCCCTTGATTTAGTGAAAGATAAATCCAACACACGAGGGGAATCTTGGGTGTGTTGATGATTGCAGCTATGTGAGACATTCTCCAACTTACAAACCTGTGAGATGTGGATCATTGTAGCTATGTGAGTCTTTCTCTCAGCTTAAAAACCTGAGAGAAATCCCCTAAGAAGGGTACGTGGTTCCTGCCTGAGACAAAGTTGGAATGTAGAGATTACCTCCTCCATTCAGAGAATTGAGAAGAACTCCAGATGATTATCCAATGGGAAAGACGATCTGTTGAGTTAGACATGCCTGTGGCTGAGAACAAGGTGAAAGTGTGAAATCCCAAAAGTGTTGGGTGCATCTTTATGTGAACATAAATGAAGATGATGTATTTGTTAAAGTTTAAGCTATTATTGGGTTACTTTTCAATTTACTAGACAACCATAACACATATAGGATCACTGAGAGAAACACAATCACAAGATACACAACATTTATCCTAGGAAACCCTCGTGGGGAACGAAACCCAACAAAAATTCCTTAATATAGATAGCCAATACAATGCCAAGTCAATAAACTAAACACTAGAGAATATCCTCTCCCAAGCAATACGCCTCTCTCTCTTCCTTCTTCCGGCAACTGGTAACTGCAGCTTCCTTCAATACTTTCGCACTAGATGAGTGAGCTGAGTGAGTGAACAAATGAGTGGTTGGCTTCCTTTATTTATACAAACTGGCAAGCGCTGAAAGGAGGTGTCTCTTCATCGGCAGGGCCGACTTGTCTTTTTGGGTGGTTAGAACCACTTTAATTTGCCTGGGGGCCAACTTATCAATTTGCATATTAAAATTAGGTTTTGACAAATCCGCAAAATGGGATTTGGTCATTTTCAATTCCCGACATGATCAATCCAAAAAAGGGGATTGATATAATGAATAATAAATATATATTTTATCTTTTACTTTATCCACAAAAGGGGATAAGAATATTCTTTGCAGTTACACAATATTTCAACACTCCCTCTTAACAAGAAGGATATTCTTTATCTTTTGACAGGTCATTGGATGTCATCATCAACTGGGTAACAACATCCATTGGATAACATCATCAACTGGGCAACATCATCAACTGGGTAACATTATCAACATCATCAACTGGGTAACAACATCAACTGGGCAACATCATTAACTAGGTAACATCTTCAACATCATCAACTGGGTAACAATATCAGCTGGATAACAGGAGGCATCAATATAATCCACTTGGTCATCTGGCATTACAATCACTGACTGGTATATCTATAAATCATCAGAAGTTTTGTTCTATTTATCTTCATGTAGAAGATACTCTTTCTTTCTTTCATCTTCACACAAAAGATACTCTTTCTATCTTCACACAAAATATATCTTATCTTCACACAGAAGACGTCTTATCTTCACATATAAGATATTCTATGAGTTTTTCCATTCCTTTTATGTTATCCCTTCTCTTGTAGTCATCTATCTCACCCATCCACTAGGGAGGACTACTACCATAACTTCACTCGAGAAGCTAAGATACTAGCCTGGGAAAGACTAGACTCCCTTTCCATGATCCACACAGGATCACGACCCAAACCTCAAGAGCCAACTAACCATTCTAAATTTCTCATTCCCCTTCTCTACGAAGGTATCTTCTCTTTCTCCTTCTCTACTAAGGTCTACCTGTGGGATTGCTCATTCCTTCTCTACGAAGGTCTGGCTATGGGATCAAAAAAATCTCTTGTGGACCAAAATATTTCCATGGTATAATACCATGATACCCATCTACTGGGCACCATCCATCTACTGGATAACTTTCATCTTGATCAAAATATCTGGGCACCATCCATATTCTTTCCTACCTGCACCAAATCACAATCCTCCATTTCAAACTCGGAGACATAGCTCCCTCTTAAACCAAACTAAGAGCTTCTAATCGTCATCCTTGAAGTTTTCTTTTGTAATATCCTGGGTGCCTTCTTGAGTTCGAACATTTCTTTTTTTCTAACTTCATACTGGATCAACCTGCTCCCTCTGCATCTATAAGAACAATACTGGAACAACCTATAGTTACCTGCATCTCATCAAATATATATGATTATCCATCTTTCTCTTCATCTTGAACATTTATGTTTTGCATCTTTAGGAGCCTCCTACTCCTATATAAACACTGGATATTGTCCGGTCTTTACTGACTTTCACCATATCATAAGTACTTCTCATGTTGTCCTAACTTTTGCAAGTCAAGGCATAAGTTCTTTCTTCCAAGACCTATAAACTTACTTATGCTTTCTGAGATATGTCACATAGCCAATCAGTCAGTAACAATAAGCATTAATCAAATAAAACTATATCATGATTTCTATCAGAGTAGTACACATCTTTTCTTAAGCAAAACTTGTTCAACCATGTACACATCTGAAACCCTAATCATGAATAAGACTTTTGAACTCTTTTTCACTACAGCTATGAAATTACCAAATTTTCTCTTACTGTCATAGCTAAACACATACGTTTTCCACTCTCATGAGTGGTCATACCTGAAATAAATATTTTATCTCTTTCTTTATCCTCTTCTTTGATACTTCCTTCATAAATCTGCATAGATGCTGAAATAAAACGAGGTTAGTTATCATTCTCACAAAAATCTAACTTGTAATCATAAAGTATTAAAGTAAACATGATACTAAAAATAAACACGAATACTCATCTTTTATTTTTGTGTGGGGAGGCTCCATAGACTCAACCATTTGCTATCTTTCTTTAGATCAACTATCTTCAACTTAAAGTACATAATCCTCAATTTCTACTAAATCTTTCTTTGAGGGAGGAGATTCCTCTTCCTCTGCCACATGTGCCTGATACTTTCTTTTCCCTTTTCCTTGAGGACAGTCATAGGAAAAGTGACCCAACTTTTGACAATTGTAGCATCTGATCTTTGAAACATATTTCTTCTTATCTGGAACTCTTATGGAGTTAGCTTATTTATTGTTCTTTCTGAAGGAACTTCTTCTGTTCTTTTGAACTGCAAGAGATTCCTGTTCATTAACAATTAATCTTTTCTGTTGGTCTGCAAGTCTAGATTCTTCGTGTGTGCAATCTTCCCATAACTTATCAAACTTGGGTAACTTTCTTCTTACACACACTCCTTATACAAAAGGAATCCAAAATGTTGGAAACCCATTTAGGGTTGTGGTTACAATTCTTTGTCACTAATGAAATCTCCAATAGATGCAAGTTGATATCTAATATGAGAAACTCTCATAAGATAGGATGTGACAGATTCTGAGTTTTCCATCCTCATATTACAAAGATGATTTCTTAAGGCAAGATTCTGGTTAATGTCTTTTCTTTCATATAACCTTCTGAGCGCTTCATACATTTTCCTTGTTGTTTGTAGTTCGGATATATGAGGGATCAAGTGATCCTTTACTAAATATGACATGATTCTCTTTGCTTTGTTTTCATTCTTCTTATGCTTGGTCTTTTTCTCTTCTTCCTCTGGTTCTGGTACACCCACTGTAACATGTTTTAGGAGATCATTCTTGTCTAGAATCATCTGCAACATATGCTTCCAAGATATGAAGTTTCCATATCCTTCCAGTCTATCTTCTACCCTCATAATAGTAGCCATTCTTTCTTGCAGTAGAAACCCTAGCCCTCCAGGCTATAGAAATAATAGAAAAATCAAATTTCTTGGATCTGAAAAATGAACTCACCAAAAGATGCGCTGGACTAAGGCGAGTATGCTAGTATAGTCAGCTTCTGAAAATTCCAAATTTTACCCCTTGAAACTAAGCCTGTGGAAATTTGGACTTGTACTTCTGGTACTGGTTCTGGTTTCCTGATTTTTTGGTACTTTTGATACTTCTGGTTTTCTGGTACCTAGTGAAAACTAGGGTTTCACTTTCCAGGAGTTCTGTCCACTGAAAAGGTGTGTTGAAGGTGCCAATGAGTTCCTTAGGCTAGGGCACTCTTTTATAGATGATATTTAGGCTGAAATTCATCTTTAATAAAATTCCCTAATTTTCTTGTACGACAACAATGACATTTTTCTTTTTCCTATGAAAGATGCTCTCTTCAGCTTAGCTTTGATACCATGTTAAAGTTTAAGCTATTATTAGGTTACTTTTCAATTTAATAGATAACCATATCACATATAGGATCACTAAGAGAAACACAATCACAATATACACAACATTTATCCTGGGAAATCCCCATGGGGAAGAAAACCCAACAAAACTTCCTTAATATAGATAGCTAATACAATACCAAGACAATAAACCAAACAATAGAGAATATCCTCTCACAAGCAATGCGCCTCTCTGTCTTCCTTATTTTGGCAACTGGTAACTACACCTTCCTTCAATACTTGTGCACTATATAAATGATCTGAGTGAGTGAACAAATGAGTGGTTGGCTTCCTTTATTTATACAAACTGGCAAGCGCTAAAAGGAGGTGTCTCTTCACTAGCAAGGCCGACTTGTCTTTCTGGGTGGTTATAACCACTTTAATTTGCCTAGGGGCCAAATTCTCAATTTGCATATTACAATTAGGGTTTGACCAATCCACAAAATGGGATTTGGTCATTTACAATGCTCGACATGATCAATCCACAAAAGTGGATTTATCTAATCAATAATAAATATATATTTTATCTTTTACTTTATCCACAAAAGGTGATAAGAATATTCTTTGTAGTTACAAAATATTTCAATAGTATTAACCTCGTCTGAGTAGCAAAGTTGATGAGAAAACTCCAGATGATTCTCATGTGTGAGGCAGTGGGAAAGAAGATATGTAGAGTGGACGTGCCTGTGGACAAGCATAGGTGAACATGTGGATATTTGGTTCTTATGTGTAATGCAGGAAGCCAGAGATATTAAATCCCTATGGATGTGCCCCTAGTGGATGAGAACTAGTGGGTGTATCAAATCCCTTTCTATATATTGTTCAAGAGTTGGACCTGCTTGTAACCCTAATTGTTATGTAAAGGGTACAGGTCAGCCCCACCTTAATGTGATTAGTAATAAATGTAAAAGATAATTAATCTAGTTAATATTAATTATAATGTGACTTAGAGAGGTCGGCCCTGTTGAGACAATAGACACTTTTGTTGATAGGACAAGTCTAATATAAGTAAAGGAAGATTCCCCATTGTGGAATCATATCCTATACACAAGTTTGGAAATTTCAGTAAGTACATTCTCTTGGGAAAAGTGTGCACCTCTCTTGGGCGCTAGTCTTCTAGGGTTTGAGCACCCTCTTGTGTGCTAAGTATTATTGGTGGTGAAGGTATTTCTCTTGAAGAATATAACAAAGGATTTGGATGGGTTTTATTCCCTTGTTGAGAAGGGTTTCCCAGGATAGTTCTTGCGTTCTTGTGCATGGTGTTTCTTCTTATGATCTTGGTTGCTGCAACATTATTGTTTATGGTTAAGACAAATGAAAATTGAAATGAACTACATGCTTAACCTAGCATATTGAAAAATCAACAGGGTATTAGAGGATAGGTCTTGAAGATCCCATTACACAAGCATTTTCCAGTGTTTCTCTCACACATTTGCAGAAACCATATGAGCCTCCTAAGGTTTCCAGAAATTTTGTACGACCTCCTCCTCTGAGAGTTTTCAGCACTCAAAACTTGGACATTGGGGATAAAAAGGATTAGGAGGGTACAACCTCCTTCAACGCACCTCCAACAAGTCTCAGATTGCATTTCCGACCATTTTGATTTTTTGTCTCTAAGGTTTTCTAGGGTTTCGCCAAAATTCTGTAGAAAAGTCTGAATTGTATTTCTACAAACTTCTTGAAGAAGCTTCTCAGCCTACCAGGTCTATCATATTTATCAAGGCTTATTTTTGGCAGTCATAAGCCCAACAAAACCTCAAAGTGCTAGCCTATCCTAGCCATTAGGTTTTCTAGCCTATCTGACACGGGTTTGTGAAGATGAGAAAAATCATGATGAGAAGCAAGCTCAGCTCCAGGAAGACAAGACCTCAAAGAAATGAAGACATTAACATATCAAAACTCTCAGGTATGGTTCCTATCAATGACAATACTTGTCTAATTGACAGTGGTGCCTCTACGCACATGACTAGTCTTAGAAATCATCTAACACATTTTGTTGAGAAAGAGACAGATCTACATGTTCTTGGAGATGATGTAAGATATAATGTGAGAGGAGTTGGAACTTCTACTTTCCAACTAGATTCAAATATGCAGCTTAAACTAGAAGAAGTACTATATGTACCCAGAATGAAGAGAAACCTTGTCTCTATTTCGGCCTTGGAATACAAAGGTTATAAAATTACCTTCTTAGAATGAAGAGTTCTTGCATGGCACAAAGACTCTCATATAAGCTCTTCCAAAATAATTGGTGTCCGAGAAAACAACTTGTACAAGTTGACCATCAAACCAGTTCAATCCTTATTACATGATACTATCATCTTGAGTGAGTTATGGCATAGAAGACTTGCTCACATTCATTATAGAGATCTTCCTGCTCTAGGAAAAATGGTAACAGGTCTACTAGAGATACAAATTCAGCATAAAGGTGTTTGCAAAGGTTGTGCCCTTGGAAAAAATGTTAAAGGATCCTTTCTTAACAATGACAACAGATCGAAGGAAATATTGGACTTGATACATTCAAATATATGTGGGCCAATGACTATTGTAAATTCTAACCTTGTACAATATCTACTGCAAACTGATATTCAGAAAAGAACAGAAAATATACAATGGAAAATACAAACATTACACAGAGACTTTTCACCTGGAAAACCAAACCGGGAAAACCAACATATATTATATTCATACATTGTGTTACATTGTTTACAATACAATATACATATAGGAGCCAGCGGCATCCAAAACCCTAACCCAATGACTTGGAT
>SNQJ01S0144728.1:41927-56555 GCA_010110895.2 Picea sitchensis
GCCCCCCCCTCTAACCCCCCTGCGCGCCCGACATAGACACTCAAACACTACTACTCGTACAAAGAATATAACACATACCCAACAAATATTTCATCCTTAAATGGGTAGTTATACTATGTACTCCTCATAGATGATCACTCCAGGAAAACTTGGATTTACTTTCCAAAGAACAAGGATGGAGTCCTTGCCAAGTTTCAAGAATTCAAAGCTCAGGTTGAAAACCTAACTGGAAGAAAAACTAAAATATTAAGATCAGACAATGGAGGAGAATACACCTCAAAAGAATTTAACAATTTTTGTATTGAAGCAGGAATCAAGAGGGAGTTCACAATTCCTTACAACCCTCAACAAAATGGGGTTGCTGAAAGGAAAAACAGAACTATCATTGAGGAAACTAAAGCAATGATACATGATCATAGTCTATCTATGAATCTATGGGCAGAAGCATGTATGTAAACAGTATATGTTCAAAACTGTAGTCCTCATCAGATCTTGGAGAACATTACTCTAGAAGAAGCATTCACCAAAGGGAATCTTGAGATCAGACACTTTAGAATATTTAGATGTCCAGTGTACCTTCATGTACCCAAAGAAAAGAGATCCAAACTAGAACCTTCATGAAGAAAGGGTACATTTGTAGGATACAGTGAATCCTCAAAATCATATCAAATCTACATCCTAGGTCAGAGACAAATTGAAGTAAGCAGATATGTTACTTTTGAAGAAGAAGTAGCCTTCCAGAAATCTAGAGAATCTCAGATGGAAATTGATAGTGAAACAATACTTCCTCCCCCTTCAACAGTTAAGAGGGAGACATATATTATTCCAGATGATCCAACAACTCTAGTTGATCCAGTTGCTCCAGCAAATTCAGTTTCCCCAAGCAACATACCCAGAGACATCACAGTTGGACATAAAAGACATGCTTGGGCTTAAAAAAATTTAGAAGAAGAAGAAGGGCATAAAGCCCCACAAGGAGCAACTAGAGAAAGCAAGAGACCAAATATATTCTCAATATACCTTTCAGCCATGACCCACATTATTGACTCAGAGCCAACTTTTCATGGAGAAGCTTCAGGTGAACAAGTATGGAAAGATGCCATGATTGAAGAATACTAATCAATATTAAAAATTGATGTATGGGATGTTGTTCCAAGACCAGAGGGAAAGTCCATAGTGACTTCCAAATGGATTTACAAAATCAAACATGTTGTTGATGGAATCATTGAAAAATACAATGCAAGATTTGTGGCTAGAGGGTTTTCACAAATAGAGGGAGTCGACTATGACGAGACTTTTGCACCTGTAGCCAAATATACCTCCATCCGATCTATCATTTTACTAGCCGCTTCCATGGGTTGGAAGCTACATCAGATGGATGTAAAGACAAATTTTATCAATGGTGAAATTGAGGAAGAAGTTTATATTGAGCATGTAGAAGGTTTCGTTATACACAACAAAAAATCTCATGTATGCAAGTTGAAGAAATCCCTAAATGGTCTAAAACAAGCACCTCATGCTTGGTACAAGAAAATGGATGGTTTTTTAATGAGTTTGGGCTTCAACAAAAGTGCAACTGATCCAAACTTGCATTATCACATTGATGGCAATGAGTGTCTGATTTTGGTCTTATATGTGGATGATAGTTTCCTCACCGGTTCAGAGAGACTCATTGTTGAATGCAAGCAAGCATTAACTGCCAAATTTGAAATGAAGGATTTGGACCTAATGCATTATTTCTTGGGACTAGAAGTATGGCAGAGAACAGATGAGATTTTCCTAAGTCAAGGAAAATATACTATGGAGATACTGAAAAATTTTAGTATGACAGAATGCAAATCCATGCCTACTCCAATGGTAATGGATGTAAAGAAAATGAGTGACACTGATTCAGGATACATAGATCTACATTTATATCGACAACTGATTGGATCTTTGATGTATCTGGTTAACACCAGACCAGACATTTTCTATGCAGTGAATGTGCTTAGCCAGTTTATGAGCCAACCAAAACATACACACTGGATAGCTGCAAAACATGTATTGAGATACTTACAAGGCACAATTGGTTATGGCCTGAGATATGCAACCAATGTGGACTTAAGCTTGCAAGGATATGCCGATGCAGATTGGGCAGGAAGTGCAGTAGAAAGAAAGAGAAGCTCAAGTTGTTGCTTCACCTTAGGATCCTCCATGGTTTCTGTTAGAGTTTAAGCTATTATTAGGTTTCTTTTCAATTTACTAGATAACCATAACATAGATAGGATCACCGAGAAATACACAATCACAAGGGACACATCATTTATCCTGGGAAACCCTCATGGGGGAAAAAACCAAACAAAAACTTCCTTAATATAGATAGCCAATACAATGACAAGAGAATAAACCAAACAATACATAAAGTCCTCTCCCAAGTAGTGCGCGTCTCTCTCTCTCTTCTTCTCCAACTGCAGCTCCAAACTTGCGCTTTGATGATCAAGTGAGTGAGTGAAAAAATGAGGCAGTGGCCTCCTTTATTTATACAATCTGGTAGGTGTGAACATAAGTGTCTTTTCACTAGCAAGGTCGACTTCTCATTTTTGGTGGTTATAACCACCTTAATTTAATCTGGGGGCCAACTTCTCATTCTGCCTATTACAATTAGGGTTTGACCAATCTACAAAAGGGGATTTGGTCATTTACAATGCCCGACATGATCAATCCACAAAAGGGGATTGATCTAATGAATAACATGTCAATAATAAATAGAATACTCTTTCCAGTTACAATATTTCAACACTCCCCCTTAACAAGAAGGGTATTCTACAACAACATTAGGCGAGAGAGAGGGCATCATCATCAACAACATCTTGGAACACTGATTGGCGTATCTATAAATCATGAGAAGTTTTTGTCATCATCATCGTTCAAATCATGGAGCTGGAGTAACATCATCATCTTATTTAGCATGAGGCTAAAGTAATATCATCAACATGTTTATCATGAGGCTAAAGTAACATCACCATCTTCTTTAGCATGAGGCTAAAGTAATATCATCAACATCTTTAGCATGAGGCTAACGTAACATCATCATCTTCTTTAGCATGAGGCTAAAGTAACATCATCATATTCTTTAGGATGAGGCTAAAGTAATATCATCAACATCTTTAGCATGAGGCTAAAGTAACATCATCATCTTCTTTAGCATGAGGCTAAAGTAATATTATCAATATATTTAGCATGAGGCTAAAGTAACATCATCATCTTCAACGTTAAAGATGAAATAACATCATCATCATCATCTTCAACAAGAAGTTGAAGTGGCATCATCAACATCATATTCAACAAGAAGCTGAAGTGGTATCATCAACATCTGCATCAACATGGATTAGTATAACACTAATAAATCATCATCATCAATAACACCAAGAACACAACACAAAGGCTGGAACATCATCAACATCAACATTGGGCTGAGAGTCTTCAGCATGAGGCTGGCATCACAACATGAAGCTAACAACACATCATCATAGCATGAGGCTGGCACATCATAACAACACGAGGCTGGCATGTCATCAGCACGAGGCTGACATCACAACACTTAAG
Organism: Picea sitchensis; assembly: GCA_010110895.2. NCBI lineage: Eukaryota > Viridiplantae > Streptophyta > Pinopsida > Pinales > Pinaceae > Picea > Picea sitchensis. Next base: position 45,513 of record SNQJ01S0144728.1, read on the forward strand.
ATGTCACAACATCACAACATGAGGTTGACACATCATCACAACACGAGGCTGACACATCATCACAACACGAGGTTGGCATCATAGCTCTAGGCTGACACATCAACAAAACACAAGGCTGGAATATCATCAGCACAAAGCTAGCATCACAACACTAGGCTAACACATCAACACAACACGAGGCTGGAATATCATCAGCACGAAGCTTGCATAAGAACACGAGGCTGACACATCAACACAACAATTACACTAGCACATCATCACACCAATTAAGCTGGCACATCATCACAACAATTTAGATGGCACATCATCACAACAATTAAGCTGGTACATCATCACAACAATTAAGATGGTACATCATCACATCAATTAAGCTAGCACATCATCACAACAATTAAGATGGAACATCATCACTACTCCCCCTTTCAAGGGAGGTCTTTTCAGACTATACCAAACTTATCTCAAAAGTGCTCAATCTTTACACGAGACAGAGGATTGGTTAACACATCTGCAACCTATTCATCTGTTTCAACATATTGGAGTTTTATAGCTCCTCTCAGCATCATATCATGGGTGAAGTGATACTAGATCTCTATGTGTTTCGACTCATCATGGAACACATGGTTCTCCATCATTTTTATACAACTTGGTTATCACATAGAGTCATGGTGGCTTCCATCTCCATATCAAATAAATCGGTCAACAACATCTAAAGCTATATGGATTCACAACTAGCGGAACATGCAACAATGTATTCCGCTTCTTCCGTGCTTGGAGAAATGTTGAATTGCTTCCTACTCTGCCATGAGATCATGGTTGACCTTAGACTGAAACAACATCCTGAAGTTATATTTCTACCAGACACACTTCCAGCTCAATCTGAATTAGTATAACCACTCAGTCTGAGGTCATGATCTCTAGTATAATATAGACCAAAATCCAACGTAACCTTAAGGTATCTCATCATATGTTTTGTAACAACAATGTGAACATGTCTGGGTTCTACCAGATACTGACTCAAGGAAAAACATATATATAGCCTGGTATTCATCAGATACATCACTGGACCAATAATCTGTCTATATAGAGTAGCATCAACCAATTCTGATGAGGTATCTATCAGGATCTTCGACTTCGTTTCCATGGGTGTGTACATGGATTTTCCTTTCCACATGTTAAACCTTTTCAATTTTAACTGCGTACTTCCCTTAGTTAAGAAAGATCTTCTCTATGCTTTGCCAAACTTCAAGACATAAGAGATAATTCATTTAGGTCTTCCATCAAACTCCCTGGCGATCTTATTCTGCAATCTGTGATGAGGTTTTGTTTATCTTGTCAAGGATACATCATATACATATAGTAGTAACATCACTGGCTCATCATTCATAACTTTGAGATGAAGGTTAGAATCAACTTTACTTTTGGTAAATCCCAAGCTCTTCAAGAAACTATAAATTCTATCGTATCAAGCTCTAGGAGCTTGCTTCAACACATACAAATATTCCTTCAACTGGCAGACATGATTCTTTCTATCTTCAATCCTCAAATCAAAGTTTCTCATTACATTGTACCAATCTGGTACACTTTCTCAGCTGCAACTCAATATTCATAATCATGTGCTAGCTCTATGTGCTCTCTGCAAAGAACTATCTGTCTCACTGATTGAGAGTATGGCCTCTCCTCTTTCTGCAACTGTTCCTTCAGGAACTGGGAATCTGCACCTACATCTACTCTAAGGCTGAGAATGGTTGCTCCATTCTCACTGTAACTACTGAAATCTAGGAGTAATTTCTCTACTCCATCATGGCAACAAATTCATCTGAAACTGAAAGTGGCTCAATAACTGATACTGAATGTATCTTTTCTTCTTTCATGGAGGTAACTCTATCTTTCATTGTAGTCATGTATCCATGACCGAACTAATTTAATGCACCAACTTCCATTCAATTTTAAATATCGGGATTGCTCCCCTTGCATATCATACTATATATGAATCATGGTTGTACTGGTTGTCTTCATAAGTACTGGAACTATTTCTCGAATTACTGGAGTAAGTCTCTTGTCATAGTCTTCTCCCTCTTGCTGGGAGAATTCTCTAGACACACATCAAGCTTGTACACTTGCAACATGTTTGATCTATATAGATCAATATTGGAAGTCAATACTGACTTCTCTTCTAGTCTCACGGAAGAATCCATATCCTAGTCTTTTTGACTGGCTTCCTTCTTTGTCACTGAAACAAGAGAATCTTCCAGGAGATTTCATATCTTCTAGGAGTCTCTGAAGTTATAATCTAGTCTTCTCATGGCATCTGTCTCCCAATACTGGAAGTTGTCTCTTCATTTGATCCTTTCTGAGATCAGCCTTATCCTTGATTTTTTCTGAGTCTATAAGGACTTCATCATCTCTTATAGGGTATACTTGGTGTTGAATACCAAGTCTAAATATGAAAGGCTGAGTCAGGATTCAAACAAGTTCTGCTTCCCATCAAGGTGGCTTCATTAACCTTTGAACAATTATGCTATGAGATCTTGATCTAATGTTCAGTCATCTTTGGATCCTTCTTCTCCTTACAATTAATCTTCATATGAGATACTTTGAATCTCATAAGATAGCTTCTTCTTCATATTCTTTGGTACACGAGTGTATATGGTCATGTACATAGTCTGCTTCATGCCTCATATAATATGTTTCCTTCAGCAACCTTCACTATAGCTTCCTTAGGGTTATCACTTGTGACCTAAAACAAGGTCAACAAAACAACAAGCAAAAAATATACTCTTTTGATAACAGTAATTAAAGAAATAGCACGAACAATCACCATAGTGGCTCCTTTAGAGATTTCACTTGTGACCTATCTGAAACAAGGATCAAAAGTAAGGAATACAATACGAAATGAGTTCAACACTCTTCTAGTGTTGTGATCAAACATTCATCCAAGGTAACTTGGAATCAACACAAGAAGTTTCTCCTAGAGGAGATGTTAGTTGAATCTGGTAAATGATTACATTAAGCATTTATCTCAATATGCTCACATGTTACCAAGCATAATAATTTTCAAAGACTGCTACCTCAACTATATTGTTTAGTTGTAAAGGAGTAGTTATCAACTTTGTCATGTGCAACTTTGAATCTTATCAACTTAATTAATCAAACCTGGAACCTGGAGTCTTGTCCTCAAGAATGGGAGTGTTGCTTTTCTTCCAAGTGTCCCTCACTCAATATGACACATGCTTTCTTTAACTTGTCTTTTGTACTAGGAAAATATGCTATCTTGATAGAAGGTTGGGTTAGAGAATAAAATCTATGATCTCAACTTCAATCCATCTAATACCTTGACTTTAATTTTGACCAAAGGTTAGTATGATGGTCATAGCTTCAACATGCAACAATGATCAAAATAATGTCATAACAAATAGATGCACATCAGAATAATCAAACCTGGGTTGCATTATTCCTCTAAATGTGTTGGATCTTGAGATCCTTCTGGATCTATGGCAAGAGATCCCTTCTCCTTCAAATACCATTTAAACCTTTAACCATTTAAACATATGTGTGTACATACCTCTGATAGTGTTTGCAGGTAGTGGCACCATCTGGCAACAATGGTAATAATTACCAACTCTTAAAAACTTCAAGGGTGACTGCAACTGGTACTACAACTGATACTTCAACTTATACTGCAAATGCAATTGATATTGCAACTGATTATGAGACTTCAACTGCAACTACAACTTAGGGTTTTATGAGGAAACCCTAATTTTTTAAACTTCAAATTTTGAAATTCTGATCCAGGGGATAGATGCGCTAAGCTGAGGTGAGTAAGCTGGTGCAGTCAGATTTATGAAAATCCAAATTTTACTCCCTCAAACTTGACCAGTAGATTTCTGGATCATTTATGAAAACCAAATTTTACTCCCCTCAAACTTGACCAACGGATTATGAGGTGAGTGCTTCTAGTTTTTTGGTACTTTTGGTACTTCTGGTTTTCTGGTACTTCTGGTACTTCTGGTTTTCTAGTGCTTCTAGTTTTTTGGTATTGGTGAAAACTAGGGTTTCACTTTTCGAGAGTTCTATCCACTGAAAAGGTGCGCTGAATGTGCCAAAGAGTTCCTTGGGCTAGGACACACTTTTCTAGATGGATTTTGGGCTGAAATTCCTCTTCAATAAAAGCCCTAATTTTCTTGTACAAAAACAGTGACGTTTTTCCTTTTTCTTGTGAGAGATGCTCTCTTCAACTTAGCTCTAATACCATGTTAGAGTTTAAGCTATTATTAGGTTTCTTTTCAATTTACTAGATAACCATATCATAGATACGATCACTGATAAATACACAATCACAAGAGACACATCATTTATCCTGGGAAACCCTCATGGGGGAGAAAACCCAACAAAAAATTCCTTAATATATATAGCCAATACAATGCCAAGAGAATAAACCAAACAATACAAAAAGTCCTCTCCCAAGTATTGTGCCTCTCTCTCTCTCTTCTTCTCTAATTGCAACTCCAAACTTGTGCTATGATGATCAAGTGAGTGAGTGAACAAGTGAGGTGTTGGCCTCCTTTATTTATACAATCTGGCAAGTGTGAACAAAAGTGTCTTTTCACTGGCAGGGCCGACTTGTCATTCCGGGTGGTTATAACCACCTTAATTTAATCTGGGGGCTGACTTCTCATTTTGCCTATTACAATTAGGGTTTGACCAATCCGCAAAAGGGGATTTGGTCATTTACAATGCCTGACATGATCAATCCACAAAAGGGGATTGATATAATGAATAATACATCAATAATAAATAGAATACTCTTTGTAGTTACAATATTTCAACAGTTTCCTGGTGTAGCAGAAAACAAATCTTTGTGGCTTTAAGCACAACAAAGGCAGAGTACATTGCACTAAGTGTGGCAGTTTGTGACATTGTATGGATTCACAAACTCTTGAATGACTTGTTTGATCACGAGATGGATCCGACCACTATACATTGTGACAACTAGAGCTGTGTAAAGCTCTCCGAGAACCCAATGTTTCATGACAAATCGAAACACATTGAAATCAAGTATCACTATATCAGAGACATGGTGTAGAGAAAGACAATATAGATGCAATATCTTTCTACACATGAACAAATTGAAGATATCTTCACTAAACCACTTGCCAAGACAAAGTTCAAGTATTTTCATGAGAGACCTGGCTTGGTGGAAAATGCCTCCCTAGCTGAGAGGGAGTGTTGATGATTGCAACTATGTGAGACATTCTCCAGCTTATAAACCTGTGAGATGTGGATCATTGCAGCTATGTGAGTCTTTCTCTCAGCTTACAAACTTGAGAGAAAGCCCCTAAGAAGGGTACATGGTTCCTGCCTGAGACAGAGCTAGAACGTAGAGATGTCCTCCTCCATTCAGAGAGTTGAGAAGAACTCCAGAGATTATCCAGTGGGAAAGGCAATTTGTTGAGTTAGACGTGCATGTGGCTAAGCACAAGGTGAATGTGTGAAATCCAAAAAGTGTTGGGTGCATCGTCATGTGAACATAAATGGATATGATGTATTAGCCTCCTATGGGAAGCAGAGTTGACAAGAAAACTCCAGATGATTCTCCTGTGTGAGGCAGTGGGAAAGAAGATTTGTAGAGTGGATGTGCCTGTGGATGAGCACATGTGAATGTGTGAAGATTTGGTTCTTCTGTGTAATGCAGTGAGCCAGAGATATCAAATCTCTACGGATGTGCCCCTAGTGGATGAGCACTAGTGGGTGTATCAAATCTCTTGCTATATATTGTTCAAGAGTCAGACCTGCCTGTAACCCTAATTGTTATGTAAAGGGTACAGGTCGGCCCCACCTAAATGTGATTAGTAATAAATTTAAAAGATAATTAATATGGTTAATATTAATTATAATGTGACTTAGAGAGGTCGGCCCTGTTGAGCCAATATAAACTTTTGTTGATAGGACAAGTCTAATATAAGTAAAGCAAGATTCCCCATTGTGGAATCATATCCTATACACAAGTTTGGAAATTTCAGCAAGTACATTCTCTTGGGAAAAGTGCACACCTCTCTTAGGCGCTAGTCTTCTAGGGTTTGAGCACCCTCTTGTGTGCTAAGTCTTATTGGTGGTGAAGGTATTTCTCTTGAAGAATATAACAAACGATTTGGATGGGTTTTCTTCCCTTGTTGAGAAGGGTTTCCTAGGATACTTCTTGTGTTCTTGTGCATGGTGTTTCTTCTCATGATCTTGGTTGCTGCAACATTCTTCTTTATGGTTAAGACAAATGCAAATTGAAATGAACTACATGCTTAACCTAGCATATTGAAAAATAAACAGGGTGTCCCTAGGGGAAAATGAGATGGAAAGTAAGGTTATGGAAGTGATACCCCTATAGGTCAAACTATGAAGTGGAGAAGCGGCTTGAAAACAAGTCTCAAAGATGGTTAATGGTTTACAAGTGCTTGAGTACCTGTGGAAGATAGTTGTACCCGCCTGAGACACAAGAAGAGACAAGTATACAAACTCAAAGATTAAGTGGACAAGAAAGTTAATCTTGTTGTCCCAAACTACAATAGTAAACAAGAGTATATATCAGCAAGGAATAAAGCTAATTACTGCAGATTTAACCACTCAAAGCATCAAAGGTTTATCGAGAGATGAAGCACACAACATGTAGATTAATTCCCAATACTTTAGCACAAACTTTAGTGGTATTATAGGGCTATTATGTGATGTTTTCAGAGTATATTTGTAACAAACAAATGGATGTAGAAAATATTTGATACAACAACAAGTTTCAACCACGAGAATAAACAAGTAATCCAACAAAAGTTCACCAATAAGTAGTAGAATTATAGTAAGGGCTTACAAGCAAATTTCCATGGTTGAAATAAAAGTTAAAATTGAAGATATAGAGTGATTTGTTGCAGCCCTAATGGATGTAGCGTTAATGTTATGAAAACAATAAGATATATTTGGCTAAATAGGGCACCCTAGTGGCTCAAGTAAGCTAGTAGAGCATATAAATTATTCCACTTCAAACAATTTGAAAATCTCGTAAAACCATGTTACCCAATGCAAGAAATTTATTTCTCCAATGAAAATTTTAGATTATTTCCTTTAAAATATTGGGAAAATGGAGTCTTGGATGTGTGAGTTAGATTCACAATATCCCTAGGGGTGTAATCCCTTTTACTCCCTGGGGTATGCAAATGAAACTTAAGTAAATCTAGGAGGGTGTACACCCTTGTACTCCTCCTAGAAACCTTGTCCAAAAATGACTTGTCAACTAGCAATGAGGTAAATCTTGATGGAGGGTGTATGCATTTATACTCCTCCTAGGGTTTCAACTAACAACACTATGAAACAAGCAAGAAGAACTAACAAATTGCAGATTTTTCTTACCAATTCCAAGACAGATGTAACATAAAACCTTAGTTCACGAAGCAATGTCCATTCATAAGAAAGAGAAGAAGTCTCCAAGAGGTGTGCACCACCTTAGCTACAAAATATACCAGGAGAAATCACCAAAAGGAAATTGCACAATAGAGAGATATCTAATTTTCCCAAAGAGGGCACAAATTTCAGCCAAGTATTCTTCTCCAAATGGGAGAGCTATGATATAAATGAAATGAAATGATTCTTATTTATACAAAACTCCTAAAAAGTGTTTGGTCACTTAAGTTAGGATAAAACAAAAAATAAGGGAGGCATTTCCCTTTATTTTACCCCATTACAATATTAAATTCAAATTTAACTTAAAAATTGCACACAAGAAACCCTAAAGATCACGTCAACCCTCTCTAGGGTGACATTTTGGCACTTCTAGCAAGTCGCTTGAGCTTGGAGGTGAAATTTTAGGCCTCCAAAGGTATCCCTTTCATTCGCTAGGGTATTTTCCATCATGCCAAAGCTTCTTCCCATTAAAATGCCAAGTGTCAATCAAGTCAACACCACCACCACCAAAACCCTAGACCTAGGGTGACATCAATCCCTCCAAAGGGAAAATGTTGTACTTGTAGGGGCTAGGTGATATCTTCCATGGTGTCTTTCAAGCCTTCAAAGGCTACCATCATCACCTGGTGTGTGGGCCATGGTATCCACCCTATGGGCTTCATGCCCCAAGGAAGCCCAAGCTAGGCTTGTTCTTCCAAAACTATCCACCAAGAAAGGTCCTACAAAGACACTGAATAGACCCTCCAAGGATCTCAAGTCAAATGCATCATGATAAGTAAATCAAATCAATAAAAGAGCCAACTCAAGATGTTCATCGAAAACCACCTCATCAAATTAAACAAGTGCTCAAAGACCTTATGCAACTTTCCAAGTTTAGGTATGGGAGGGTTGACAAAGTGACCTATTGGGTGAATCATTCCCTAAGTCAAGGATTGTTTCCTAGATTGACCCCCCTCTAAAATAGGTGGAGAAGATGAAGTGGATGGGGTAAAGAATTTTGGGCATGGGGTTCATGACATACAAGGGATTGTAGCGTCTCATTTATGGGTGCCTTTGTAGAGGGTGTGTTGCACCTTTGTTTTCAATGCACCCTTCTTCCAAGCCCATTTAATGCCATTAATTAATTAAGGTCTAGAACAACTGCGTACTCCCTATGGGGTAACATATATCTTGGGGGGAAGTACCACAATTTCACTTGAAGGGAGAGGTACATAGAGTGCTATGGGGGTAAAATCTAGCTTGTAATGCACTTGTGTAGATCTGTCAACAAGTGGGACAGTTATATATATATATGTGTGTGTTTGTGCATGTGATTTTGCAAGTCTTTGAATTTTTAGGAGAAACATTTCATTTTTCTCAAGACCTCTTTGGACGAGCATCTGGAAGGTATTTTGCCAGCTACACTCCCTCTGGGCCTTCAAACCCTTCTTCCCATGAAATGAGGGACAATCCTTTCTGGGTCAATACACCTGAAAGTTCCAAAAGATGAGGAGGCGAGGGGATGAAGAGTGGAAAGTGTCAAGTATGATCGAGAATGGCACGATGACATGTCAAGGGGACCTTCCAGTGGAAAACCCATCCCTAAGGATGACCACTTACTAGGGCACCATGTCAACCACCTATTTTTGATTGCATCTTCATGAGACATTCTCCAGGTCATTCTCCTCTAGACTGAGTTGAGACAATCTATGAGAGAGCCCATGTGATGGGTGTATCATACTCTGGACTTAGTTGAGATGACGTGTGGTCTCTTTTTGTGCTCCTCTAGACTGAGTTGAGATGAATTGAGATGGTCTCTTATCAGACTCCTATGGACTTATTTGAGTCGACTTAAGATGGCTCTCCAAATGGTAATCCTATGGAATTAGTTGAGTTGATCTATTGAGAGTGACGTTCTTGTGGCTGAGCACAGGTGGACATGTCCCTAGTGGTTGAGCACTAGAGGATGTGTGGATCCCTTGCTATATTGTGTAAGATTAAGATTTACTGTGTAACCCTAATTATGTAAAGGGCACAGGTCAGCCCCACCATGTAAAGATAATTAATATTTGTGTAAATATTAATTATATTATTCAGTTGTACAAGTCGGCCCTATTGTGCTAATATATACACCTATTGTTGTGTTAGGTCTTGCATATATAAGTGAGTAGATCCCCATTGTGGATCACTCACTCACACTTCATTGTAACCTTCTCTTAAGCTACTTGTATGGTTGAAGTGCACACTTCTCTTAGGCACAAGTTTCAAGGTCATAGAGCACCTTCTCTTGACTCTATAACAAAGGATTGCTATTTTTTTCCCTTGATTGAGAAGGGTTTTCCTAGGATAAACTCTTGTGTTCTTGTGCATGGTTATTCTTCTTGTGATATTGGTTACTGCAACTATTGTATATGGTATTGTTGCATTGTTTATGGTTCAAGTACATGCTAAATTGAAATAAAATACATGTGCATGAGCTAAGCATCAAAATTCAACATGGTATCACAACATAGTTCCTGAAAGAACCATTGCACAATCCATCCAACACCTTTCCAAGCCAGTCGTCACCTTCATGTCGTAACTGCAAAAACAAACCTCTTCATTTTGCTAGTTTTTTCACTTTCCCTTTGAACATTGGGCCTAATTCTTTCACTGTTGTGTACGACCTCCTTCAACACACCTCCTGCAATCTTAGATTGAAAATTGGAGAAATTTTGATTTTTGGCCCCTAGGGTTTCTGCAAAATTTTGACCTCTAGAGTTTCTACAGTTCATTGAAGGATTTTTGCATCTCACCAGGGTTCTTATAACTTTCTAATGGATTATTGTTGGTAGTCATAAGTCCAATGAAAACTAGGGTTTCTAGCCCAGTCTAGACGTTAGGTTTTGACGGCTACCCTGCCCCTCGCGAGCACGGTCGCCCTCCAGGACCTTCACAATTCCGCGGCCCGAAGAGTTGACACTCTTCCTCCCCTTCCGGTTTCATGACCCAGGTCTCTCTCTCTCACCGCGTTCCCTTTTACTATAACTTGGCAGGAAAGAATCGAGGAACCTGCGCTACTCGAGTCCGGCAGTGAATGTCTTTTTTCGAGTTCCCAGACCGGGGAAAGTCAAGCGTTAACTCTTCTCTGGCTTTTACGCAGCTTCGGGGGATGTGTCCTCCCACCCGGTTCGAATCGAATGCCGATCCATGATCCTAAGCTTCTGCGTGACGATAAAGCGCCCTGATGCATGTCGTCCCCTCCACGAGACCAGAAGTCAGAGTCATGATAGAAATCGCGTGCTCAGGTAATGACCGTTTGAGCCCGATAAAGGGGAAAGCTTGGTGGCTTGGCCGAAATTAGCCCACTCGCCCTCACGACTCCCTGCTAAGTGAACCAGTCTCTCCCCTTTTCTGCCCAAGGTATTTCTCCTCAGTTTCGTTCGCCCTCTAAGGAGTTCTTTGAAGCCTTTTCTCCCTTCATAATATTCCCTTCCACCGCTGCGGTGATGCGCCAACCGATCCTTTGTCTCTTCAAAGCAACCACGCAGCGCACCATCGGACTCAACCCGGTACAACTTCCTTGGAACTCTGTTTATCTTGAGAAACGACTGGAACCTATTATTTCAGGTGCCTAGTTCCTTT
>SNQJ01S0144729.1:8721-18760 GCA_010110895.2 Picea sitchensis
TGCATGTATGAATAAATGTGTGCCCATTATGAACTAGAGAGTTTTCATTCGCCTAGTGAATCGCCATTTGTTGAGTACTCAACACACCCTAAAAAGTTTTATGACCATTTACTTTTTGGGGTACCACTCGATATTCGTCTTGGACTGTTATCACTTCAGTATGAAACCGATGCCTTTGCTTATCTCATATGTTTCATGATTGAATTGATTAAAATTTGCTTGTGTACAACAAATAACCTTCTTAACTCTAAAAGAGGCTTAATTTCTACTCAAGGANATATAATTTTGTAATATATGCATGTATGAATAAATGTGTGCCCATTATGAACTAGAGAGTTTTCATTCGCCTAGTGAATCGCCATTTGTTGAGTACTCAACACACCCTAAAAAGTTTTGTGACCATTTACTTTTTGGGGTACCACTCGATCTTCGTCTTGGACTGTTATCACTTCAGTATGAAACCGATGCCTTTGCTTATCTCATATGTTTCATGATTGAATTGATTAAAATTTGCTTGTGTACAACAAATAACCTTCTTAACTCTAAAAGAGGCTTAATTTCTACTCAAGGAATTGGTGACCCAGGATTTTCCCTCGACTCACTTGAGAAATTCAGCATCGATGAAAGATAAAGATGGTGAAAATTGTTTGGAAAGTCAAAGTAGCTAAGTGCCGACCTTCATCGGCATCGGCCAATGAGAGTGTTTCTTTCCTATGAATAAACCTCGATAAGGATTTTGCCGAAGACCGGTCCATTCATTTTCGGAGGAAAGGTGTAATAGTACGTGCCGCATGAAAGGAAGAGTGGCACCACCGACCTCCGACCCCAGATACATTTTCAGCATTAAAGACATTACAATGTGTAAATCGAGGAGGAGGCATAAAAATTGAGGCTGTGAGTATACAACAAGAGGAGGCAAAAAAATCGAGGCTGTGAGTATACAACAAGACTAGCATGATTGTTTATGCTAGTTTGCTGAAGTTTTTTGTTATGTTCCATATTGATTCTCTTGGCACAAGTTTTCATACATTTATGTGATTGTTTGTGGAGGTTTAGGTCGTACTGGTCGTACAATCAAGGAATATTCCCTAGTTATAGTCTGGTATAGTTTGTATTGAGGGATGACTTGTTGAAATGAGAGATATTCTATGTTGTAATGTTGATGCTAATTGTTGTTGTATAACTCTCATTTTCCTTGAGAAGAATAAAGAGATTTTTATCCTCAAATATGTCCCTAATTTCCTGTGTAATTTCCAAGTGGTAATGCTCAGATTTTGTGCCAAATGTGATTTACTATATGTTGTTAAAGAGTTATTTCCACTGCCATTTTATTTCAGAACTTGTCTAGTAGTGTTTCTACTCATAAAGAACAGTTGTGTGGTTGTTAGTGATTTATAAGAGTCTGGAATCTATGTTAGACTAATTGTTTATTCTGAGATAAATACATTTTTTGAACATGGTATCAAAGCAGGTGCTCTGAAGTTTAGTGGGAAGCTTTGGCACTTAGGACAACAAGTAATTTGCTAGAACATTTGCTTGAAGAAGGGAGAAAAGTTTCTTTCTGGGGTGGAGAAAGATGACCTCCAACATCAAGTTTAAGGACAGGTTGGAGGGGATCTCCAACTACCTATAGTAGAAGGTTAGAATCAACAGTGTTCTCAAGGAGAACAAATTGTGGTCGTTTGCAAACACCATTGTGCATGTACTTGCTTAACATCCCATAGCTCTTGATGTTCATGAGGTGAAAGAAGCCAAGACTCGGAGACTCATCTTGGATGGGGTCAAAGACCACCTTATTTCACACTAGGCTAAGAAGAAGACAACCAAAGAAATGTGGGATGCACTGAAAATTTTGTATGAGGCAAAGAATGAGAACCGAAAAATGGCTCTCTAGGACAAGCTCCATATTGCTAGGATGGCCAAAGGAGAGATTGTGGCCACCTACCTCACCCGGGTTGCATGGGTGAAGGATGATTTGGAAGTTGTGGGAGAATTTATTCCTGAATCAGAGTTAGTGTGGATAGCCCTCAAAGGCTTCACCAAGGAGTGGGAGGTTTTCGTCAAGTGTGTGGTGGGGAGAGAGAAGCTCCCTGACTGAAGCAGATTGTGGGATGATTTTACATAGGAGGAGATCTAGGAGGGGTCTTAGGAAAAGGAAATGGATGGTACAGACGAAAAGAATGTTGCTCTTGTGGAAAAGAGAAATGAGAAGAAGAAGGACATGAGAAAGGTGAGATGATTTGCATGTCACAATACTAGCCACTATGTTAGTCAGTGTCTGAACAAGAAGAAGAAGCTGAAACCAAAGGTGTTAGCATCAACATAGATTGAAGAGTTTGTTGAGAGATATGAGAGGGAGTTCTCTCTCATGACTGGTCCTGTGGGCAGTGGGTGCCTAGTGTTCGGGGAAATTGAGTTGTGGTTTGTGGAAAGTGGAGCTTCTTGGCACATCAATGGGTTGAAGTAATTTTTTCTCAATCTTACAGAGATAGAATCAGACTACAAAGTGAATTGTGGAGCCAACCCACAACTTGTAGTAAAGGGGGTTGGTAGGGATAGATTCTAACTAGATTCAAGAGTTTTTCTGGAGGTTTCTGAGGTATTTTATATTCTAGAGTTGATTGTTAACTTTCTCTCATTGTCATCATTGGATGAGAGTGGATTTTCAGTTGTCTTCTATGGTGGACATATGTTTTTATATCATGTGGGAGAAACTGCTAACACAACAATGATGCTTGGTGTCAGGTATGAGGGCTTGTACAAGTTGTTGGGATGACCTATGTTGGGGCCCAATGGATTTTTGGAATTAGAGTATGTGTCGAAAAGTGGCCAGGTTGCATGGGAGAGAGAGTTTATACCGAGGAATTGGTCCTCCTCCCGGACTCTCGGAGGAATCAATAGGCATGAGTGGACACAGTGGATGCTCAGGAGAGTGTATCGTCTCCTAGGAGCAAGTCTTCAGTTCGTGGAAGAGAAGAGGTAGAAATAGAGGATTCCAGTGCAGTGGGAGTAGTGGCTTCATGTTCAGAGGGAGCAGAGACATCTAGTATAGGGGGAGCAACTATGGTAGCTGATGCGATGAAGAAATATTCAGGTGGTGGTACCATAAGAACCTCTCTTGCTAAGAGGGAGTGTTAGAATTTGGTAGCTCGGAGGTAMTTTTGCATTGGTGACGCTCAACATGCGGAAGTGACCGAGCACACCTTCTCCCTAGTGACTTTATAATATGTTTTTATAAAGTAACTTTATAAAGTGATTTTATAAAGTTGGGTATTTTAATTTTTTAATGTAAAATTGTCTTTATGATGTTATGGGTCACTTTAGTGACTTAAGTGACCTCAACGAATGATTAATTTGTGACAGTTGATCTCATGAGGAAAAGATCTAATCTTGATCGTCAATCTCACTAGAAGACCAAGGGTTAAGGTAGTTAAATTTCAAAATTGATTAAAGGAATCTCATGAGGGAGAGGGAGCTCGCATGTTTGAGGAGAGTGAGAGAAAGTTGAAGAGGCACAAATTTCTAGAAGATTTCTTTGCTTGGAGGAAAGAGTTACAACAAAAGGGACTTGGCATGCATCCATAGGAGAGGGATTGTCACACAGTCCAAGTAGGATTTGAAGCATTCAACAATCCATACAACAACTACATTAGAGGTCGTACAACAATGTTTTTTTTCCGTACAACAAGAGGAGGCACAAAAATGAAGGCTATGAGTATATAGTAAGATTGGAATGATTTTCTATGCTAGTTTGCTAAAGTTTTCTATTATGTTCCGTACTAATTCTATTAGCACAAGTTTTCATACATTTATGTGATTGTTTGTGGAGGTTTGATGGTTATTCTAGGTCGTATTGGTCATACAATGAAGGCAATATACCTTAGTTACAGTCTGCTACAATTTGTATTAAGGGATGACTTGCTGAAATGAGAGATATTTTGTGTTGTAATGCCGGTGCTAATTGTTGTTGTATAACTTTGATTTTCCTTGAGCAGAATAAAGATCTTTTAATCCTCAAATATGTCCTTAATTTCTTGTGTATTTTTCAAGTGGTAATTCTTAGATTTTTGTGCCAAATGTAATTTAATGTCTGTTGTTAAAGAGTTATTTCCTATGCCATTTTTTTCCAGAACTTGTCTAGTAGTGTTTCTACTCATAAAGAAAAGTTGTGTGGTTGTTAGTGCTTTATAGGATTCTGAAATATATGTTAGAATAATTGTGTATTCTGAGATAAATACATTTTTTCAACATGGTATCAGAGCAGGTGCTCTGAAGTTCAGTGGGAAGCTTTGACACTTGGGATAGTAAGTGATTTGTTGGAGAATTTTCTTGAAGAAGAGAGAGGAGGTTCTTTCTTAGGTGGAAAAAGATGACTTCCAACATCAGGTTTGAAGATAGGTTGGAGGGGATCTCCAACTACCTACAATGGAAGGTTAGAATCAACAATTTTCTCAAGGAGAACAAATTGTGGTCGTTTGCAAACACCATTGTTCCTGTAGCTACTTTAGATCCCATAGCTCTTGATGTTCATGAGATGAAGGAATCCAAGACTCAGAGAATCATCTTGGATGGGGTCAAAGACCACCTTATTCCACACTTGGCTGAGAAGAAGATAGCCAAAGAAATGTGGGATGCACTGAAAATTTTATATGAGGAAAAGAACGAGAACCAAAAAATGGCTCTTCGAGACAAGCTCCATAGTGCTAGGATGGCCAAAGGAGAGAGTGTGGCCACCTACCTCACCTGGGTTTCACAGGTGAAGGATGAGTTGGAAACTATTGGAGAAGGTATTCCTAACTCAGATTTGGTGTGGATATTCCTCAAAGTCTTCACCAAGGAGTGGGAGGTTTTTGTGAAGTGTGTGGTGGGGAGAGAGAAGCTCCTTGACTGGAGAAGATTGTGGGATGATTTTATGTAGGAGGACATCCGAGAGGGGTCTCAGGAAAAGGAAATGGATGGTGTAGATGACAAGAACATTGCTATTATGGAAAAGAGAAATGAGAAGAAGAAGGACATGACCAAGGTGAGATGATTTGCATGTCAGAAGACTGGCCACTATGCTAGTTAGTGTCCGAACAAGAAGAAGAAGAAGCTGAAACCAGAGGTGTCAGCATCAACAGAGATTGCAGAGTTTGTTGAGAGATATGAGATGGAGTTCTCTCTCATGACTGGTCTCATGGGCATTGGGTGCCTAGTGCTCAAGGACATTGAGTCATGGTTTGTGGACAATGGAGATTCAAGGCACATGATAGGGTTGATCCCAATTTTCCTCAATCTTACAGAGATGGACTCATATTGCAAAGTGAATTATGGAGCCAGACCACAACTTGTTGTAAAGGGGGTTGGAAGGGTTAGATTCCAACTAGAGTCAGGAGGTTTTCTGGAGGTTTCTGAGGTATTGTATATTCCAGAGTTGACTATTAACTTTCTCTCACTGTCAGCTTTGGATGAGAGTGGATTTGAAGTTCTCTTCTATGGTGGACATGTGTTTTTATATTATGTGGGACCAACTACTGACACAACAGTGATGCTTGGTGTCAGGTATGAGGGATTTTATAGGTCGTTTGGATGACCTATGTTCGGGTCTAGTGGATTTATGGACTTAGATTTTGTGTCGGAGAGTGGGCAGGTTGCACGAGAGAGAGATTTTATACCGGTGACCTAGTCCTCTTCCCATACTCTCAGAGAACTCATTAGGCATGAGTGGACACAAATGGATGCCCAGGAAAGTGTGGAGTCTCCTAGGAGCATATCTTCAGTTCATGGAATAGTAGAGGTAGCAGCAGAGGCTTCTAGTGCAGTGGGAGTAGTGGCTTCCTATTCAGAGGGAGCATAGACTTATAGTACAGGGGGAGAAGCTATAGAAGCTGATGAGATGGAGACGGATTCTGGTGGTTGTACCAAAAGTAACTCTCTCGCTAAGAGGGAGTGTTAGAATTTGGTAGCTTGGAGGTACTTCTGCATTGGTGGCACTCAACATGCGGAAGTGACCGAGCACACTTTATCCCTAGTGAATTTATAATACATTTTTATAAAGTAACTTTATAAAGTGATTTTATAAAGTTGGGTATTTTAATTTTTTAATGTAAAAGTGACTTTATGATGTTATGGGTCACTTTAGTGACTTAAGTGACCTCAACGAATGATTAAGTCGTGACCGTTGATATCATGAGGGAAAGATCTAATCTTGATCATCAAGCTCATTGGAAGATCAAGGGTTAGGGCAGTTACATTTCAAAATTGATTAAAAAGAGCTCATGAGGGAGAGGGAGGGCACAATTTTGAGGAGAGTGAGAGGAAGTTGAAGAGGAATGACTTTCTAGAAGAGTTCCTTGCTTGGAGAAAAGAACTACAACAAAAGAGATTTGGCATGCATCCCTAGGAGAGGGATTGCCACGCAGTCCAAGGAGCATTTGCATCATTCAGTAGTCCATACAAAAACTACAATAGAGGCCATACAATAGTGTTTGATGTATGTACAACAAGAGGCATATAAATTGGGGCTGTGAGTATACAAGAAGATTGACACGATTTTCTATGCTAGTTTGTTGAAGTTTTCTATTTTGTTCCGTACTGATTCTCTTGGCACAAGTTTTCATACATTTCTGTGATTGTCTGTGGAGGTTTGTTGGTTGTTCTGGGCCATACTGGCCATACAGTCAAAGCAATCTACCCTAGTTATAGTTTGGTATAGTTTGTATTGAGGAATGACTTGCTGAAATGAGAGATATTTTGTGTTGTAATGCTGATGCTAATTGTTGTTGTATAACTCTGATTTTCCTTGAGCAGAATAAAGATATTTTTATCCTCAAATCTGTACCTAATTTCCTGTGTAATTTTCAAGTGGTAATGCTCTAATTTTTGTGCCAAATGTGATTTATTGTCTATTGTTAAAGAGTTATTTTTGTTGCCATTTTATTTCAAAACTTGTCTAGTAGTGTTTCTACTCATAAAGAACAGTTGTGTGGTTGTTAGTGCTTTATAGAAGTCTGAAATCTAGGTTAGACTATGTGTTTATTCTGAAATAAATACATTTTTTCAACGCATAGAAAAAAATCATGCATGCATTATTAACATATTTCGGTAGATTGTGATAATTGAGAGTTGTTGCAAAAATGAACAACATACAAAGCTATCTATTTTGTATATATGTAAAAGAAAACAATCAACAACCCATATACTTATAGTATTTTGTTACTATTTACATATCTTTGTACATGTAATAATTATCATAAATAGGTCCATGATGTTTAGTGAAGTACACATTACATTGCATTATCTCAACAAAATCCATGATATTTCCATTATAATTATATATCAATAATTCCATATGATATTCCTATTTGATTATGCAAGTGTTGATATCCCTTTTCTCAGGTGATGAAGCATACTTTGCTCATGAACAACATAATATTTCTTCTTTGAAAAATGATTGAGGTTTAGAAAATACGATGTTTATCCATACACCCTCTTGTTAAAATGTGAGATGTATTTCCATATAGTCATAAATTATGTATAGTATATTAGAAATTAGTCTTCTTGATGAATATATAATAATATTTGACCATACTTTTATGCACTTGCACTTTTGTATATGTTGTACTAATATTTCCCATGACTATTGTTTGTAGGAAATTGGAAAATACTGTTACTCTTAAATTGTTAGGTTTGTGACACATTTAAATTATTACGTTTGTGACACGTGAAAAATAGAGAAACAATTTTGTTAGGTTAAATAAATAGAATATGTTTTTTTTTAATGATATTAGTAGATTTTTCAGATTGCAAAATTGAAGCCTTATGTTAATGGGAGGATCTATAAGCATAGAACCAAAACTTATTGTGACTTATTTTGAGTGATGAATCTGGCTTCTATTTTCTTCATACAATTGTTGTAGTATTTGTTGTGATGGAAATCCTACTGAGAATTTTAAATTGCGTCAACACTAAACATTTTAAGATGCATTCACTTTAAATCTCTTTAAATCTTAACCAATTAAGGAGAGTTTTGAGTTTTATATAATCATAATTGAGGCAGACGTAGATGTTCCCCTTTATAACAATTTTCTCAATTAATTGAAAAAGAATAAAACAAATTACAAGCCAAAAGCATATTTAATCATATCTTATAATATGTGATATGCTATAAAATTTGCTCCACTTTGCTATTCTGTTAACATCTTGATCTTTAAATTTCATGTCATGCTATATTAATTTGAAAATCATTCCAAACAATGCACGCTATAAATTTTATCCCATTCACATGTACTACATAACAAAATCTCCTTTGTATCTAAGATAATTACAATGTCCCTCGTGATGGTTCTGCTATTGCGTGAATGGTGCTCTTGCATAATAATGTATTTAGACTTAGTTTTCTTTTTGTTGAAGGTTTTTTTTATATATATATATATATTTAACTTTGCTGGTTTCTATTGTCATTTTGTGCCTTTGTTGTAAAGAATTTGCATTTAAACAAAGCCTGCGTCCACCCAAAAAAATATGTTCTCCTTTTGTTGAGGCATTTGTCATTTACTATAAGTAGTTTCTTATAAATAATATTTTAGCTTACTTGGTGTTAAGTGGATATGAATATCGGTAGCACATATTATTTTATAAATTCCTCTCTTGTTGGTCAAGCTTTTTCGTGCATCCTTTCTATGAACCCGTCTTTATCTATTGAACCGAATCGATCAGAAATGAGAGAGAAGTAGATTTGTATATGATAGAAGGATAAGACGAGTGAATGCATTTCAAGATCGCGTTTGGTTGAAGGTTGCATTCTAGTGCACCCGATGTTGTTGCGGTGAAAACAAAAGAGTATTTATATATCACTCAAGGCTACCGCCTCGATGCAGCTCGCCGCATTAAATAGTTATGATGTCCTTGAGGGTTTTGGAGCTGCGCCTGGAACCGGGTAAACTCGATCAACTCTCTACTAATTGTTGTTTACTTAACTCGTTAGTTGTTGAACTCGTGGGTCAATGAACAACCTTCCTATGTGTTGGCAGGTACTTCTTGTTTCTGGGTCGTGCCCATCGAGAGTTATTTTCATAACTCTTATATCTACAACTGCCACAAGTGAAGCATGATTGGGTAATACGCCAAAAGGAAATATATAATAAAATTGATGATCTTTCAATGAATTTGTAAGTGCAAGTTTTAAAATTTTTCTCAACCAATTAAATAATTATATCAATGTAAAATTCATTTTTATGTCATTTTTCTTGTTCTAATTAAAAGTTTAGACATTACAAAATAGGCAAAATTAGATATTGCAAAGTAAATAACACTAGACATTGATTTAATATTAAGTTTTGTAATTTCAACAAATAGTATGTAATTAATTTTATAACATATTAAACTAAACATCATATTTCTTATGTTCTTATGGGATAGATAACATCCACATAGTTGGGAGAAAAAAGTGAGCTATGGTGGGAGGAGTTAGTTAAGAAGTAGGGTTAGGATTCAACTCTTTGGTGTAAGCTGAGGGGTTTTCAAGCATTCAAGGATTTAGTTAGGAGTGATAGGTTAGCAATGGTGACAGAGGATTTAGGTGCAATAGTTGAAGTGGCTAAAGAGAAGGAGAAAAATAAATCGTTTAAGGAGGTGGTGGTAGGCAAGACCAACAAGTCTCCAAGACACGTTATAATGGAAGGGATAGATATTAGTCTTCCCAGATCTTACCAACTTGTCACTGCAACAGGGACAACAACAAACCCGACATGAGACTAAAAAATGGTTTTCTGGCTAAAAATGTGGAGAACCTAAGGTACGAGGTCACATCTCCATTGATTGGGAACTACATTCAGTACATGAAGGACCACACAATTATTGGGAAATTCATGGGAATTTGGCCCTTGGGAAAAGCACTGATGGTATCGATAAAATCGAGATGGAAAGTCAAAGGGGACATAGACCTTAAGCTGGGGTCCAAAGGTTTCTTCACGGTAATATTTTCCTGCACTTAAGACAAAAATAAAGTCTTTGATGAGGGACCATATTTCTTTAATTCAACAGGGCTCCACCTGAGGTA
>SNQJ01S0144730.1:8685-32901 GCA_010110895.2 Picea sitchensis
ATGCATATCCCCAATCCATACCTCGGTCGCATTCTGTACTGTGCATTGATCCATACCCCACACGAATAGAGTGTGCACGCAACCTCTGCGAGGATAAAGGTTAGTTTGCGAGGAGAGGAGAAAAGGTAGTCTGCGAGGAGAGCAGGAGCACGTGAGGGAACACGAGGGAGAGTCTACGAGGAGAGAAGGAGCACGTGAGGGCACACGGGGGAGATTCTGCGAGGAGAAATGGGAGCACACGAGGGTGATTCTGCGAGGAGAAAAGGGATCAGATGAGGGCACACACAAGGGTAGCGATAATGGTGAGTACCCTAAGTGCTATCCAACAATTTTAAAATAGCAATGTCTCATGTGAGATCCTTATATAGCAATGTCAAGTTCAATGTTTCTTGCATTTCATGCTATTCATCTAGTGTCAAGTTCAATCTGCATAGCTTCTTTGTCTTCCTTCTTGTTCATTTCATTAATATTTTGAGGAGCTCTTCATTGGATTTCTGGGGTTGATGATTGTCTACAGAATACAAACTCATGGCTGGGCAATTTTGCAAGGTGGTATTTCAAATGGCTAATCCATCCATTCATCTCCTTTCCACAATTCTCACAATTCAGCCTTAGGCAATTTGACCCCTTACGAGGTTTGGCATATTTCCGAAATGTATCCAAGGCCTTTGGCATGTCGGTGGGGTGATTTATCAAACCTGGGGCAAAAAAACAAAATCAAATCAACACTAAAAAATGCTTGTAAAAATAATCAAACCTAGAAAATCGTTCAATCTCTAGGGAAAAATCAGCAATAAGAGACACACTATACACACAAAAAACTCTTGCATAGATCCTGTAAACATAAACTAATTACATGTTGGAAATTTAAGACATACCTAGGAATTTTAAAACCATAAATGGAAATCAACCCTCACTCCACAAAATATTCTTTTATAGTGATGAAAATCCTTGCTTTCCCCTCTTAAAATTGCTGGAAGACTCTGTCAAATAGAAACTGGAAGACTCTCTCAACTTCATTTAAAATGAAATAGAAATGTCTCATGTGATATCCTTATATATAGCCCATAGCAATGTCTCATGTGAGATCCTTATATCTAGCCTAGGGAGGGATAAAATATTACTTCCTCCAACTACCTAGTCAAAAAATACAATAAAAATGAGGTGGTCAAACCACATGTACAAAAATCCAAGTGAAAAGGCCCCAAGAGAGTGTAATGTCTCCCTTAATGAAGGAATAAGGTGAATCCAAGGTGTAATGTCTAGCATCCAAAGGGGTGTATCCTCAACAAATTCCTCAAAGTACGCAAGTTAAGTATTTTAGGTATCTTCCAAGGTGGACACATAGATCTCCAAGGTGAAAAATATCCATAAAGCATCAGTAAGACCACTCAAGAGTGGATGAACCCTTCAAATAAGCTCCAAAAGTGTCATGGATGAGGTGTTCAAGGTGTAACAACCCTCCTCAAATCATGCCAACTTTCTCCTCAAGTCATGGGAGAATTAGATAAGTCCACATGTGACAAATAGTTCCACATTGCAACCTCCAAGGTGGATGTCCCATGAAGTCATTTGACACAAGACTCTAAATGAGTGATTCAAAATATAGAACATGAAATGGAATGAGAAGTCTTGGTACATGAAGAACAACTCTAAATTGTTTTGACCAACCTTGGACTGCCTTGCGATACATGATAATGCCTTATGAAATGTGAATTTCCTTGGGAACTATAAAGATGCCCAAAAATCAAGATGAAGCCAAATGCTCAAGAGGAACCATAAAAAATCATATGTTCCATCAACATGTCTTAAAACCCTCTAGCTCTTCATAATCCATGAAACCAAATAAGTGCCCCAACTATCCAAGGCTCATAAAAATCACAAGGGGTAGTGAAGAAATTCACTAGTAGTACCTCTCTACAAAATAAGGGGTAATCGGTACCTCGCCAACTACCTCCCTTTAGTCTTTTTGCTAATGATCCATGTCCATTTGTAAGAGGTTCTAGTTATAATGAAAGTAGTAAAGTTTGTTTATTACTTATTATAGACTCTCAAAATTGAGGTGGAATTTTCCAACTCACTTACATGGCCATTATGGCCCCACTTTTTCAAAGGGATAAACATACCACATGCTTTGGATATAATTATACTTTGGTGGGGGGATTTACCACCCCTTTTGACCAACAATGAAAACCATTAGAGTGGTAAAGTGAAAACCCTCTGTGAGTTGCACTTGTCTAGCAGCTTCCTCTGTGACGATATTCACCTGTATGTAATCCTTACAAAGACTACACATGGACTCCACCATTAAGCCTTTTGGCTATGAAAGTCTCGTTATCCATACTTAAACATTACAATATGAAAATATATGATGCAGAAAGAGGAGATTCAACAAATTTGCATATTTTTTGATATGTTTGAAAAAGGGTCATATATATATATATATAATAATCTAATTTTAAGGTCACGACCAAGCCAGACACAGCCAAGCCAGACATAGCAAGGGGTCTGATAAATAGTTGTATTTCTTTCTCTTCATCAAATAGTCCTTCAAAATATACACACTAAAGCAAATCATAATTATACCATTAATCCTATCAACCTTCAATGTCAATTCAGAAAAATATTTACATTATATGAAGTATTCTTCAAGGAAATGTGTTCAGTATTGAATGTTGATTCTTCAACACTTCACTACATGTACAATTTTTTTTATCACAATGTCTTTACAATATTCATGAAGCCTTTGCATATGCTTTATGTTGGCACAGGGTTAGACCCAAGGTTCAACACTACAACAACACACCAACAAATCCCTAACTATCGGCCCTTTTGGCAACACCTGCAAAGAATATGAAGTCTCACCCAAGGTAGAGGTTGGGGTGGTTGCAAGACTCAAGTGTTTGCAACCTTAGCTGGGACACAGATCTATGATTCCTTACTTAATATAGCATGCAACACTTATGTATATTTAATATGCAATCAATAACCACTTCGCAGATACAATAGAACTTCACAACATTCATAATGAACTAGATTGTTTGATCACTTATCATCCACAGATTATTCATATCTAACAGGTCAAGCACTTAGCATATACATGTGGATTAGACCTAACATTCTACATACCATAAGCACTAAGAATAAGCATATACATCATATCTATATACTCATCTCAAGGCACTTAGCAAATAATCACTTCAATGCATCAAAAGAAGGTACAAAGCGAACAACATAGGATTTACATGGTTCACCCCCACCCTGGGGATACATCCACCAACTCTTATTCTTTATTATCGTTGACCAATCGGTTACAAGAATAGAGCCTTAGAAATTGTTACTTCGCACATGACAGAAGATCTTCACAACTTGCTAGATCCTTCTTCCTTTCCTTTCAGCATAAAGCCTTCTATACCTTCACATAGGGACTTGCACTAAGCTCTGCAAGTCTATACATAATGCACAAAACTCTTGATCACATAGATCCCTCCTTGGCACTTATCCTATATCACATAGATACAATATTCTTCTCTACTACTACTTTCTTACATTTTCCTATCCTTCTATTTATACATACAAAATGGGCCTAAGCATGGTTAAACCCACTGGTCGACATCCCTTTCCCATTACATATTCCCAAAACCCAAAAAGGGACCCAAAAGTGGGCCGCTATTCTACGATCTCCACTTCGTCTGGTGCTCCATATTCGACAGGATGTCGAAGTCCCAAAAACGGTCAAATATGACCAAGTGCTCCCAAAATTTGGTCAAGGGCCAACAGGCCCCCAACACTCACATGTGACTCATCCCGAAACACTCTGGTCTGAGCAATTGTGCCTTGAACACCTCAAGCTTGGCTCGATCTTCTTCGACCTGCTTCAATGCTACGACCTTTTTCTCAATGAACTCCTGGATGAGTGCATCATTGACTGGCCCTTCTAGGTGTTGTTATGATGTGATGATGACCTGTTCTAGCTCAATTCCTTGGATTTCAACTTCGGTGAACATTTGGCATGCCTTCTCTTGCACTGGTTGAAGTCATTGAGAGACTTCCATCACTTTTCTCTGGATTGTGTGGATCTGTTGCTAGGTCATGCGCTGCTCGGAAAACCTCTTCATTCTTTCAACTGGTATTAAGGCCTTCAACTATGCCTATAGCATATCTACGTGCTTCTTTGCTTCCTAGAGATGCAATTCAAGCACCTGTAACTCTAGATTTTCTGCAAGGTTTTCATATGTCTAAGTGCTCTTGGAGCTCAGTTGCTTGCACTCTAAGGCAAGGGCTTTCATTCTCCCAACTGCGCTGCAAGCAGTTGCCTCTCTTAGGTCTCTGATTTCTTGAGGAGTCTCGGGCATGGTATGAAGTTCCAGATCTATGATGCACTACTGAAGATGTTGGATTACTTCTTCGAGTTGTGCCATCTACTATGGGACTCGTTCCTCAGTTTTCACTTCTAGGACTGTCACACAGAGAAGTTCATTGTGAACCCTTTCCCGTACTTCGAGTTTCTTTGCAAGCAACTATTCCTTGTTTTTATGTAGCGCTACTTTATCTTCATCCCATTTTTCTTGTAGAGTGAGCTTTTCCTTTTCTGCAGTACTTCTATGGTCCTCAAGGTCTTTTTGTACTTGCGCTAAAGCCTAGGTGGCTTGGGCTGTCTCTTCTTGAGATCATCGAAGGTGAGCTTCGATTGTATCAGTAATTCGATCTAGTTGGGTTGGATCATCACTAATTTTAGTGTTCCTAATGGCAAGGGTGCAGTGGAAAATGTGCGGCTAGACTGTATTGCTTACTGTACTCCTTAAATCTCGTCCCTGATGAAAATGAACACTTCCTCTTGCTTGGCTTACTTCTTTTCTGCTATCTCTAGAGAAGTATCGTTCAGTGCAACAACTATTAAGTCAAAGTCATTCGGAGTGAGAACAGTCTCAAACTTGGTTCTGGTTGCCTTAGTTTTCTTCCTGGACAAAGGCTTTGGTGGGGTAACCTTGCAAGGCACATTGTGCCACTCTGGATAGAGGCTACCTTGTAACATCGCATACCCTTCTCTACATTTCCATAAGCCTCTTTGATTCACTGGGCTAATGCTCAGTCTGAGGTTTTTCCAGGGTAAAACTCATGTGGGTCAGGGCCTTGCATGCTTAGCCCTGTGATCCGATTGATCAAGGTTGGATCCTGTTGAAGGGCGAAATTGACCGCTCGTCAACTGGAGGAGTGGATCCTGTCCGAGGTTGTCTAAATAACCCAAGTCATTTGGAATAATCCACCCCGACGGGTTTAGCGGCTCCGTTGGCTGATCTAAGTCCTAGGAAAGTGAAAGAAAAACTAACCTAAAGAAACTAATCTAAGTGCAAAACAACTTCAGAAAACTATATAAAAATCTAATATATATATATACAGTTTACTAACTAATCTAAAACAATAATTCTACCTATTAAATGTTCAGTTGTCAATACAATTAATTCTCCATTATATATCCAGTATTTCCAATATACAAATTTTGATCAAAATCTGCAAAAATCATATGTAAATTGTCTTACAACAGCGAAGCTGTAATTTTTTATTTTTATAATTTTTTGAGACAGAAATAAAATGACAACTATCTAAGCTAAGCAATAACATAACAATCCTAACTGTAAATCTGAACTATAGAGATAATATGATAGCTATCTAACTGAGTAATAAAAACAACAATCTATATTATCTATCTGACTAAACTACAATGAATCCTTATATTAATTAAACTATTAAAATAAAATAACAGACTAACCTGGAATTATCACCTCCTACTTGTCCTATGCATAAGCATCTGCGTTCATTGTTTGATGAGGTAAACCCGCATCAAATCCTCCAATACTTCATGTAAACATGAAGCAACAACGCTTCAGAATTGCTAACGACAGAACAGATAAAGGATATGGCAAGAACAATTTTATAATTTACAAACAATCACATCAAGATAAATCCCTCTGCAAAGATTTGTACATAGTTGTTCATTTAACAAAGAAGATAAACCTTCTTTTCATTAAATTAAAACAGATTTATTGCTGTAAGTAAAATGAGATACATCAAATATGGACATAATTTAAATCATATCGCATCAACCTGTAACAAATCTTGATATCTAAAGTAGTCAATAATTTGATTACAAATTAAAATGCACAAAACCTGAACAAAAGTATGATAAATTGAAAGCTAAAGCTGTTACAAAAAATCCACTTTCATTCGAGTCTGTATAATCATAAGTCCATAGTCTCTGTTCTCCCAACAATGATGGGTGGTTTACAAAAAATAATGAGTATATAAAGGCCACAGGATAAAATAATCCTTGTGGAAAACATCAAAATTGTTTGCAAAAATCTGGGAACAATCTCCCAGATTCCTATTTCTGCCTAAGACTAACAACCTAAACCAAAACTATGTAACAAAAGCATGTTCTAAACTGCCACAACAGATCCAATTCCCATTGAATTCGTGTGTACCTGTAGATGGGCAAGAGTAAACAATTTTAGATAGTGTTTTAATTGTAAAATCAACAAAAATCCAAATTTTATGACTAGCTAAAAAATCTCACGATTCTATAGCTGGTCATATTTAAAAACAAAATCATTTTAAATTAATCCAATGATAACAGAAATGTATGTGATCTATCAAACAAACCCTTAATTACTAATTCAAAGCAAAGCAAATCATTCACACTAAAACAAACCAAACCTTTTATGCCAATTCAGAACAAAAGAAAACGTATTGAATCAATTCAATCGAAACAGACTATATTCGATTTATCAAACAAATCTTTGATACTAATTCAATGCAAACACAATCGTTTATGCCAATTCAAAACTTACAGAATCATTTTTGAATCAATTCAAACAAAACAAAACTATATCAAACTAATTCAGAGCAAACACAATTGGCTATGCTAATTCAAAACAAACCAAATCATTCAAAAATCAATGTTGAAATAACATACCTTGGCTGTAGGGATACGATTTGGTCAGGACAATTTCGAGTTAACAATGGTAGTGGCTGCCTCAACATTTTTCAACACGACAGAACCCGTGGTCTTTTGCCTCTTATCGTTGGCTTGCAGTCTATCATTTTCCTTAGACAACACAGTCACTCTCTCCTCCAAGGACTTAATTTTAGATTGCAACAAAGGGACATTTGTATAGTATCTTTGGAGCCATGAGTTGCATTCATCGCACTATGGTCGATCAGGCCGTGGAATTATAGGTGAGGCATATTTTAAATTACCAGGGGTTCCACTATTAAACTTGATCCCGGGGAAGTTAGGGTCATCCTTAAGGCACGGTGGGAGGTTGGATATGTAGTCATAAGGTTCAATAGAACAGAGGTCGTGAGAGTATGGGTATTCCTCAGTCAGAAATTGCTCAATATCATAATCCGAATCTTCACTAGAAACAATAGGCTTCTGGTCTGTGTTTTGTTTGGGCTTATTACAAGCACACCTGGATACCCATTGTGCAACCTTCTTTCCCTTGTTGTTGACATCTGTATTACCCTTGCCCTTTTTTTCTTGCAGGCCTCTTAACAGGCTTAGCATTGTCTTTCGAACATGGGCCAGGCATGGTGTCGGGTAGGTCAGTGTTGGGGTAGGTCGAGGGTTCAACAACGGGTAGGAGGGTAGGAGATGGCACGACAGGCCTGACAAGGGTTTTGGTGACCATAGTCTTGTCCACTTGACCACATTCAGGAGTGGCAAAGCCATTCCTTAATAAGAAACTTCCCAACAGTCACCACTCAAACTCAAATGATGGACAATAACGATTTTAATCAAACAGTGATGGACGAGGCTGGAGTCAACCTTCTCCCTCTTATAACGTTTAGCCATTTTATACAGACTGCGTAGGAGGTAGTGAGGCATATTCAAAGGGAAATCTATGAAATTCATAAGCAGTCGGAGATGGTAAAGAAACACTAAACCATATCAACCTTCGCAAGTCACGAATTGCTTAACAATGGCCAATAAATCATGCCACCTAGACTTAAGGGCTATGACTGGCATACCTCTGTCACAAATGACAATTTTCCTCGATGTAAATAGGGGCAGCCATGGCACTTCATCCACCTTTGAATTCTTAAACCACCTCTGCCCCTTGGCTGGAAAGCCAGTAGCTGAGCTGAGGAATTATTCGTTCAATTCAAGTTGTATGTCTTCAACTTTGGCCCGGCATCCATCGAATGTGAGGGAAAACTGCTGAGTGACCACGAGGTTGAAACCCTTGAATTTTTGGATGAAAAATAACCAGCCATTACTCTCCAGGTCCTCACGAGCGTTTTCAAATAAAAGTAGCATTTGGATGCCATTGGGTTCTATGCACACTACAGGGGCCATAGGAGAGAGCACACAGTTAGCAGGGTAAATGGTGAAGAGTTCAGACAGAGTAGACACAAGATCAATTCCCACAGTTTCCTCAAAACAAACAGAGGTAACCCTAGATGTGAGGCAGATGTTTAATGCCTATGCATGAGAGGGTGGTGGAATGAAAAGAAACCATGCAAAACATTCATTTTGACATGTACAATCGATGGCGCCTTCGTAATTCAAATCATTCACATCACAATCCAAAGATTTTGACCCAATATCAAATAGATTACTCACATACTCATCAAAAGCCATAACATTCATAACCAAAAGATTTTGATCAAATGAAAAATCAAATAACCATTTGAAAATCATAGTGTTCATAACCAACAATTGATCAACAACAGTATGTGTATGATTTAAAACAAAACAACATGTCGAATATTGCACCAAATATTTAATCATAAAATTAATGCGTTGTATGAAACCATTGCATCAAGTATTTAGTCAAAGACACCAACAATCATTGCATCACGAACTTATAAATTGAAACCAATTTAACAAAAATGCAAAGTGAATAAAGGTTTGGTGTCTTGCCAACTGTATGACCATTATTGAGTTAAAGGTGAAATGACCACAAGAGTATTGGTAATAATCCAGTGATGATTTTAATGCCATGAACAATGAGTTCTAACTCAAGGTTTTCACGCTTGCAATCGTGAAAATGAAAACGAAAAACAGGTGTGCAAATGCGCAAGATAATAGTATCGTTTTGTTTTAAAGAATTGCGACGAGTATTGAGGGTTCAAAACCCTTGTGTAGGCAACTTATAAGAAAAATATAAAAATGCAAAATGGCTGCCAACAATGGTGACACACTAGTAGAAGCAGTTATCTATGCCAAAAGAACAAATCCAAATTAGATTAATTAGAATAATTCTAACTCAAAAACGACCAGAAAATTTGTTTAAACATCATCATTAATCAAACAAATTCCAGTTGTGCTTAAAAGATGAAAACTGATATCAGTCTTAAGACAAGTGAGTCATGATATTAAAGATAAATCTCTAATATTGGTGACAGAGCCACTACTGCCAGCAGGCGTCCATAGCCTCGATAGGGTTTCCATTTAACCCACTCTGATATTTGTATCCTGCCAAGAAGTTCTAGATCATAATAAAGGACATTTTAAGGTCAAGAGATTCCATATTTGCAAATTTTCATATACCCGACATTGCTTCACTGCCAGTAGGCCTGTTCAGTACCCCGACGAAGTTGTCTTGGTGTCATGCATGCATTTACCCGCTTCCAACAGACCTATTCAGTATCCCGACGGGTTTACAAGCACGTCCCATAGCTCTTTTATGATTTATTTAGTTTTTAAAGATATAATATTGAGTGGGGTGACGCTGAAAATTATGATATTTTAGACATATTTTTACAGACCTTGAAAGAATTTTTTAAAACTGTCCTTCATTAAGATTCATAGATGGCTTATTTACAAAACCGACCTTCAAAAGTAGGGAGACATCTTCTGAGTTATTCCCTTAAGGAACAGGGACAGCGTAAGAAGAAAATAGATGATCGTAACAGGCCTCACTTACAGATCGAAATCAGTAAACTTCTTTCAAACAACAGGCTTTTCTCAACATGGTTGTAAATTTCAGAAATTGATGTTTAGACAACTTTTCAACAGTCATTTCAGAGAAAGAGTGTTCTGTTTTCTTTGTCTGAACAGTTCATAATGCAGCTATGTGCATTTCCAAAAGAAAAAACTGATAAGCGTAAGGGAAAAATTAAAACCAAAATAGCAAAAGAAAAGCAAACAAAAGAAAAATATTTACATAGTATACACAGGGTTGTCATCAAGTGAAATACCTTTTTAGAGCTTGGCCATTCACCGGATAGGTGTCTGGATGTCCCTCTAGACTCTGTAATTGGAAAGAGCTGAGACCCAATTTCTTAGCAATTAAAAATGGTCCTAGCCATAAGTTCTGAAACTTCGTATGCTCTCCCTTTCCCTCATGCGGTTTGTCCCATTTCAAGACAAGGTCACCTACTTCGAAGTTCCTATCAGAGGCAGAGTTGGAATCAAACCATATTTTGACCACTATTTGATGTTGATCTAACTTACGTTTAGCTTGAGCTCTTACCTCTTCTAGTTTTATTAAAGAGATAATTCGATTCTCCAAAGGGGGGCAGTCTTCTTCTTGTATTTTCTGTGATAGTTGTAGTGAGGGAAGAAGAATATGCGGTGGCAGAATTTTTTCTCTGCCATAGACGAGAAAGAAGGGAGAGTTACCTACAACAGTTTTCGGTGTTACCCTATCAACCCAGATTATGTTTAACAGTGCATTATGCCAATTTTTGTGATTTTCAGATACCGTTCTTTTGATGATTTTAATCAAATTCTTATTTGTTGATTCTGCCAATCCATTGCCCTGAGGGTAATAGATGGCATAATACTTCAATTTAATTCCTTTTTCTAGAGCGAACTCACTCATCTCAAGAGACGAAAAATAAGAAGCATTATCAAATACTAAACAGTCAGGGATACCAAAACGAGTAATAATATTTGAATTTAAAAAGGCAATTACCTGACTAGTATTCACAGTTCTTAATGCGACAGCTTCAGACCACCTGGTGATGTAATTTGTGGCTTTTATGATAAACTTATGCTGCTGTGAGGATGGTGGATTGATTGGACCTATAATGTCCAGACCCCACTGCTGAAAAGGGGAGTCTACTAAAACAGGATGCAAAGGAAAGGCTGGTTTCT
Organism: Picea sitchensis; assembly: GCA_010110895.2. Taxonomy (NCBI): domain Eukaryota; kingdom Viridiplantae; phylum Streptophyta; class Pinopsida; order Pinales; family Pinaceae; genus Picea; species Picea sitchensis. Next base: position 19,793 of record SNQJ01S0144730.1, read on the forward strand.
GTATCCGTCCTGATGCTTTTTGACAAATAATACACTTGCGACACAAGGCATGAGCATCTCTAAAAAGAGTAGGCCAGTAATAAACTTCTCTTAAAACTTTATGGGCAGTGGTGTCCCCACCAAAATGCCCACCAGCTTCTCCTGTTTGCAATTCTAGTAAGACCTTTTCTGCTTCATCTTTCTCAAGACAGCGCATTAGTACTCCATCAAAATTTTGACAAAACAAAATACCATTAATCAACTGAAAGGAGGCAGATTTTAATCTTAACACTCTTATTTTAGTGGGATCCAAGTGACGGGGAGCTAACCCATGTTCAAGATAGAATTTTATATCATCATACCAGGGACTGACAGAGTTTTGTGCACAACAGATTGAATTTTGATTGTGTTGCCCTGGGATTGACAAATCATTTTCTTCTTGCTGCCCTACTGCTGAATCAGCAACTAACTTGCATAACCCTTGGCCTCTCACTATTTGAGCTCAGGTGATTTCTATGTAATACTCTTGCAAGGAGGTAACCCAGTTCGCCCTCTTTTCATCTAGTTCTTTCTGCACTAACAAATTTCTGACGGCTGGGTAAGGGGCAATAATTTTCGTCCTAGATTTCAAAAGATAAGATCAGAAGTGCTTGACTGCTTTAAAAATAGCATAGGCTTGTTGATCTACTGCTAGGTAATTAAGTTTCATGCCTTTGAAAGAAGAGCTCATAAAGGCAATGGGTACTTCATTGTTTTCAACGTTCTTTTGAGTTAGGACAACAACGTAGGAGCGGTCAGAAGAAAAAGTGTAGAGCGTGAAGCCTTGCGAAAAGTCGGGGCTCATGAGAGAAGGAGTGTCTATTATGGCCTTTTTTATTGAATTAAAAGCTTGGTTTTCTAAGGGTCCCCAATGATATTGTGCGTCTTTCTTAACTAAATTATGTAAAGATCTCACCATTTCAGAGAAACTGGGGACAAATCTCCTGACAAAGTTTATATGGCCTAAGAAAGACTGCATAGACTTTTTGGATGAGGGAGGGGGAAGTTTCAAGATGACTTGGGTCCTTTCAGGGTCGATAATCATCCCTTTGCTCGACACAATAAATCCTAAGAGTTTACCTTGTTCTACTGGGAAGATAGATTTTTTAGGGTTCAAGGAAATGTCGTATTTATGACATCGCTGTAGAACGGCTCTTAAATGAGCTAGATGATCAGTTTTGTTTTTTTGAAAATACAGTCATCTAGGTAAACTACAACATATTCATTGATTAAGCCTCGGAAAGTGATGTCCATCACTCTCTGGAAAGTGGCACAGGCATTAATGAGTCCAAAGGGCATTTTCCTATAAGCGTAGGTGCCCCATGGAGTGCGGAAGGTAGTTTTAAGTTGGTCTGGAGGAGACATCATGACTTGGTTGTACCCTGAAAAACCATCCAATAAGGATAGTCTTTCAGAACCAGATACCTGTTGAAGGATCTGTTCCATGGGTGGGACAGGGTAGTTGTCTTTATCAAACGCTCAATTGAGGTTTCTGAAATCGACACATAGTTATATTTCACCACTCTTCTTCTGGACCAAAACAAGGTTAGAAACCCATTGTGTGTGCCTAACTGGGAAAATTATCTTAGCATTCAAGAGTTTATTTAATTCTTTTTTGACGGTCGGTTCAAGCTTAGGGTGCATTTTTCTTAACTTTTGTTAAAAGGGTACGGTTTGGGGTTTCATAGGAATGATGTGTTGTATGATGTTAGGGTCGAAAGTTTTAAGGTCATCATACGTCCATGCAAAAACATCTTTGAATTCCTTAAAAAATTTAATAAATGCATCTTTTTCATATTTAGAACACCCCACCCCTAAATTAATGCACTATGGATTGTCATTAGTTCCCAAGTTTACTTTTTGATACGATAAAGAGGAACTATTTGTTTTACAGTTGATCGATTTTTTGAATTTGTCTTGAAGATCGTAAAAGTTTTCTAATCTAACTACAGATTTAGGGATAGAATTTACCATGTCCAATGAATATTCAAGAGATCTTAGATCTGGTATTACCGTGAAATTGTGCATATTGTTGTCATTAGTGCATTCGTCAATCACCGTGCCTTGGAAAGTTTCTTCCATATGCAGGAAACTAATAATTTGTTGATCGTCGTCGAAGACTCTCCAATTTGTGATGTTGTCGGGGATAGATGGCCTGAACAACAGTTTGACGGAGAATGCATTCGGGGACAAGCCTTCTGCAGGAAAGAGTTTGGAAGCTACGTTAGCTAATAAATTGTCTTCTGAATTATTCAATCTAGGAATAGAATTTATGTTGAAAGCAAAAAACTTATTCATTAAATTCCATACCTCAGATTGGTAGATTTTAAGATGTGGAGATAGACACTGGATAGAATCTATTACCTGTCTAACCATGATTTCTGAATCGCCAAAGACAATCAAATTTTGAATGTTCATGTCTAAAGCTTTTCTGAGACCTTGTAATAAAGCCTCATATTCTACTGTGTTATTAGTACATTTAAATTCCAACCTGCATGGAATCAGGGTTTTGTTACCTACTGGATCGATAATAATGCAGCCTGCACCAACTCCTTCTTTGGACTTTGACCCGTCAAAGTAAAGAGACCATATTTGATTTTTATCGGGTGCATGAGACCATTGTGTAGAAACTGTTGGCTACATATATGCTACAATCTCGGATTGTCGTTCCGGATTAATGATAGTTGAAGTCTCGGCCATGAAATTGCTGAAAAAGGTATCCATCCCTTGTATTTCGGGTGAATCAACAGAAGGTGTAAATGGTTCATTGGGATCATTTAAATTTGTGACTGTGAGATTTAGGTAGCGTTCACGATTTACCTTGATTTTGTTGGGCCTGTCGTTCTCGGGCAGCCACAGGTGAGACCAATCCGTCGCGAAATAGCCGTGTAGCTGCTCTGACCAGTCTCTGCTTATAAAGAAACCATAAACTTTTGGAATATTCACAACAATAATATCAATCACTTGATGAACTTTGGGGTTAGACGATAATCTTATAAGCACATTCCTTAATTCACCTATAACTTTAACACTAGTTCGATCAAGTTGGATGATTTTTAAGGTGGATGGTTGAACTTCAGCATTAATCTTATGACATACAGACCATGGCATTACATTGGATGACGCTCCCGAATCTACCATACAATTGTGCATGTTTATATTAAAGATTTTGAAAGTTAACAAAAATGGAGGTACATTTTTGCGAGTACTAATGGTGGAAGCTTGTGGCTTTTTACTAGAAGCCTCTAAAGCTAATTTATTTACATTTGTTACATTATTTACAGGAAGGCTTCCTTTCTCGTGAGGATCAGAATTGTTCTTAGAGGAAACCTTTTGGTGAACTTTTGGATTGTTATGAACAACCTTGTTACTGCTTGGGTTACCATTTTTGCTACTCTCTAGAATATTCTGTAACATTTTTTGTAGCAGAAATGAAAATTTTAATAATTCATAAACATAAATGTTAGCCCTTAACTTTTTTAGATCCTCAACTAAATCATAATATAAGTTTGGGTTTACATGATTCTGTTTAGTCTCAGCTGGTTTAGACTATTTTGGGGGAAAAGTCGTAGTGTTTTTGGAAGAAGGTTTGTTCGTTGTCTTACTCCTAGTATTGTAGGGATGTACCGTCTCGAAATTAGCTTGAAAAATGCTATCCGAGAAGTGTCCAAAAATGTTTAGAGAAGATTCCTCTTCTTCAACTGTCTCTTGTTCAACTACTTCCTCAGAAGTCTGAGGAGGAATCAAGTTATCCTGGGCTTCTAGAATTGTTTGAAGAGCGAATTGCAGGCTTTCTAGATTTAGGCCCTCGGTATTTGAATTAGGTTAGTTGGGAAAAGGTTTCCTGAACAGGGGTTTGTAAGGCCCTTCGCTCGAAGAAGCTTCTTCGACCGTCCTTTTCAAATCTATAACTTGATTTGACAGTTTTTTAACGACTTTTGTTAAGTTTTCTAAATCTGAGCTTTCAGGTTGTGTTTTATTCTGAGCAGGTCTAGGGAGGATTTCGATTTTCTTTTTGGAAGATGAACTAGTCTCTATTTAGTTGCTAGTAGTGTCTTTTAAGCTAAGGGTGTCTTTTTCAATCTGACTGGCCTCTTCGAAGGCCTCTAACAACGTCTCTTTCTTAGATCGCTTTACCCAAATGGATATACTTTGATGTAAGGATTTAGTATAGTATGCTATGATAAGATTCTCAGCAGGCATCGAATCGGTAGGGATTCAATTCTTTAGTGTTAAGAATATTTGGTTAAAGTCTTTGATTTTCTCTTTGGGGCTCATTCTTAAACTAGAAAGCTCCATGACTAGAACTTTTGGGGACTTATCATCTCCGAACTTCTCAAGAAAGCAGGATTCGAACTTCTCCCATGACATGATGGTATGGGGCTCCTGGGAAAAGTACCAAGTAGATGCATTGCCCTTGAAAGTATAGGGGAACAACCCGTGTAGATGCATTGCCCTTGAAAGTATATAGGGGAACAACCTATAGACTATGTCTGCGTTCTCGACATTACGGAGTCTAATGGCTAACATAAAAATTTTAATGTGATATTCGGCGATCTGTTTAGAGTCAGGATCAAACTTGGGGAGCCACTTCTCCAGATGTTTGGGTAAGGGATGTTGAGGCCCGGGTATGGCTACTGCATCTTGGTCGAGCCAGGGTCTGACAGGATTGTTCTGGTTGGCCATTGGTGTGGGCGGTGTGGAAGACTGGGAAGAGGAATTGCCTTCGTCAGAAGAGTCTTCTCTAGAAGAAGAAGAGGATGATGGAGGTGGTGAGGGTGGTATTCCAGATCCTCCTGCAGCAGGAGTGGGGGTTGGATATGTAGGGTTTAAAGTGAGGTTAGTGCCTCCAAGTTGTTCTCTGATATCATAGAAATCTAATGGTTGGTCCAAAGGTAGATTTGGTTGTCTTAAATGGGCGAAGGCACTATGTGTTCTTATGAGATATTGTCGAACAATCTATTGTACGTCACCACCTGTAGGATTTGGGGTTACTAGTTCAACTGTGATCCGTAGATCATCGTTTGATGTGGTTGCTGTTTGAGGGACAATGTTGTCATTTGAATGAATTCTTGTCACTCTAGGTGAGCGGTTGGGTGGTGGAGGAGTCTTACGATAGCCTCGAGCCATTAATAATTTTCAAGCCCTCCTTCTAGCGCCATTTGTTGATGGGAAAAATTGACTGCTCGTCAACTGGAGGAGTGGATCCAGTCCGGGGTTGTCTAAATAACCCAAGTTTTTTGGAATAATCCACCCCAACGGGTTTAGCGGCTCCGTTGGCCGATCTAAGTCCTAGGAAAGTGAAAGAAAAACTAAGCTAAAGAAACTAATCTAAGTGAAAAACAACTTCGGCAAACTATATACAAATCTAATATATATATACAGTTTACTAACTAATCTAAAACAATAATTCTACCTATTAAATGTTCAGTTGTCAATACAATTAATTCTCCATTATATATACAGTATTTACAATATACATATTTTCATCGAAATCTTCAAAAATCATATGTAAATTGTCTTACAACAGCGAAGCTATAATTTTTTATTTTTATAATTTTTTATGAGACAGAAATAAAATGACAACTATCTAAGCTAAGCAATAACATAACAATCCTAACTGTAAATATGAACTATAGAGATAAAATGATAGCTATCTAAATGAGTAATAAAAACAACAATCTATATTATCTATCTGACTAAACTACAGTGAATCCTTATATTAATTAAACTATTAAAATAAAATAACAAACTAACCTGAAATTATCACCTCTTACTTGTCCTGTGCATAAGCATCTGCATTCATTGTTTGATGAGGTAAACCTGCATCAGATCCTCCAATACTTCACGTAAACACGAAGAAACAATGCTTTAGAATTGCTAACGACAGAACAGATAAAGGATATGGCAACAACAATTTTATAATTTACAAACAATCACATCAAGATAAATCCCTCTGCAAAGATTTGTACATAGTTGTTCATTTAACAAAGAAGATAAACCTTCTTTTCATTAAATTAAAACAGAGTTATTGTTGTAAGTAAAATGAGATACATCAAATATGGACAAAATTTAAATCATATCACATCAACCTGTAACAAATCTTGATATCTAAAGTAGTCAATAATTTGATTACAAATTAAAATGCACAAAACCTGAACAAAAGTATGATAAATTGAAAGCTAAAGCTGTTACAAGAAATCCACTTTCATTCGAGTCTGTATAATCATAAGTCCATAGTCTTTGTTCTCCCAATAGTGATGGGTTGTTTACAAAAAATAATGAGTATATAAAGGCCACAGGATAAAACAATCCTTGTGGAAAACATCAAAACTGTTTGCAAAAATCTGGGAACAATCTCCCAAATTCCTATTTCTGCCTAAGACTAACAAACTAAACCAAAACTATGTAACAAAATCATGTTATAAACTGCCACAACAGATCCAATTCCCATTGAAATTCATGTGTACCTTTAGATGGGCAAGAGTAAACAATTTTAGATAGTGTTTTAATTGTAAAATCAACAAAAATCCAAATTTTATGACTAGCTACAAAATCTCATGATTTTGTAGCTGGTCATATTTACAAACAAAATCGTTTTAAATTAATCCAATGATAACATAAATGTATGCGATCTATCAAACAAACCCTTAATTACTAATTCAAAGAAAAGAAAATCATTCATGCTAAAACAAACCAAACCTTTTATGCCAATTCAGAACAAAAGAAATCGTATTGAATCAATTCAATTGAAACAGGCTATATTCGATTTATCAAACAAATCTTTGATACTAATTCAACGCAAAAACAATCATTTATGCCAATTCGAAACTAACATAATCATTTTTGAATCAATTCAAACAAAACATAACTATATAAAACTAATTCAGAGCAAACACAATCGGCTATGCTAATTCAAAACAAACCAAATCATTCAAAAATCAATGTTGAAATAACATACCTTGGCTGTAGGGATACGATTCGGTCAGGACAATTTCAAGTTAACAATGGTAGTGGTTGCCTCAACATTTTTGAACATGATAGAACCCATGGTCTTTTGCCTCTTATAATTGGCTTGCAGTCTATCATTTTCCTTAGACAACACAGTCACCTGGTCCTCCAAGGACTTAATTTTGGATTGCAACAGAGGGACATTTGTATAGTATCTTTGGAGCCATGAGTTGCATTCATCGCACTATGGTCGATCAGGACGTGGCATTATAGGTGAGGCATCTTTTAAATTACCATGGGTTCCACTGTTAAACTTGATCCCGGGGAAGTTAGGGTCATCCTTAAGGCATGGTGGGAGGTTGGATATGTATTCATAGGGTTCAACAGAACAGAGGTCGTGAGAGTATGGGTATTCCTCAGTCAGAAATCGCTCAATCTTAGAATCTGAATCTTCACTCAAAACAATAGGCTTCTGGTCTGTGTTTTGTTTGGGCTTATTATGAGCACACCTGGATACCCAGCATGCATCCTTCTTTCCCTTGCTGTTGACATCTGTATTACCCTTGCCCTTTTTTTCTTGTAGACCTCTTAACAATATTAGCTTTGTCTTTCGAACATGGGCCAGGCATGGTGACGGGTAGGTCAGTGTTGGGGTAGGTCGAGGGTTCGCCAGCGGGTAGGAGGGTAGGAGATGGCATGGCAGGCCCGACAAGGGTTTCGATGACCACAGTCTTGTCCACTTGACCACATTCAGGAGTGGCAAAGCCATTCCTTAATAAGAAAACTTCCCAACAATCACCACTCAAACTCAAATGATGGACAGTAATGATTTTAATCAAACAGTGATAGAAGAGGCTAGAGTCAACCTTCTCCCTCTTATAACATTTAGCCATTTTATACAGACTGCATAGGAGGTATTGAGGCATATTCAAAGGGAAATCTATGAAATTCATAAGTAGTCAGAGATGGTAAAGAAACACTAAACCATATCGACCTTCGCAAGTCACGAATTGCTTAACAATGGCCAATAAATCATGCCACCTAGACTTAAGGGCTGTGACTGGCATACCTCTGTCATAACTGACAATTTTCCTCAATGTAAACAGGAGCGGCCATGGCACTTCATCCACCTTCAAATTCTTAAACCACCTCTACCCCTTGGTTGGAAAACTAGTAGTTGAGCTGAGGAATTCTTCGTTCAATTCAAGTTAGATGTCTCCAACTTTGGCCTGGCATCCATCGAATGTGAGGGAAAACTGCTGAGTGACCGCGAGGTTGAAACTCTCGAATTTTTGGATGAAAACTGACCAGCCATTACTCGCTAGGTCCTCATGAGCATTTTCAAATAACAACAACGTTTGGATTCCATTAGGTTCTATGCACACTACAGGGGCCATAGGAGAGAGCACACAGTCAGCAGGGTAAATGGTGAAGAGGTCAAACAGGGTAGACATAGAACCAATTCCCACAGTTTCCTAAAAAAAAATAGAGGTAACCCGAGATGCAAGGCAGACGTTTAATTCCTATGCGTGCGAGGGTGGTGGAATGAAAAGAAACCATGCAAAACATTCATTTTGACATGTACAATCGACGGCGCCTTGGTAATTCAAATCATTCACATCACAATCCAAAGATTTTGACCCAATATCAAATAGATTACTCACATACTCATCAAAATCCATAACATTCATAACCAAAAGATTTTGACCAAATGAAAAATCAAATAACCATTTGAAAATCATAGTGTTCATAACCAACAATTGGTCAACAACAGTATGTGTATGATTTAAAACAAAACAACATGTTGAATATTGCACCAAAGATATAATCATAAAATTAATGCGTTGTATGAAACCATTGCTTGCATCAAGGATTTAATCAAAGACACCAAAAATCATTGCATCACGAAGTTATAAATTGAAACCAATTTAACAAAAATGCAAAGTGAATAAAGGTTTGGTGTCTTGCCAACTGTATGACCATTATTGAGTTAAAGGTGAAATGACCACAAGAGTATTGGTAATAATCCAGTGACGATTTTAATGCCATGAACAATGAGTTCCAGCTCAAGGTTTTCACGCTTGCAGTTGTGAAAATGAAAATGAAAAGCAGGTCTGCAAATGCGCAAGATAATAGTATTTTTTGTTTTAAAGAATTGCGACGAGTATTGAGGGTTCAAAACCCTTGTGTAGGCAATTTATAAGAAAAAGATAAAAATGAAAAATGGCTGCCAACAGATCCACAGTGATGTGACGGTTAAACCATAAGTATCCTCCATGGTACTAGGACAACAACAATTTCATGTATGCATTTACTTCCTGGTGTCAACCGAAGTGTGGGATCTTCATCACATTAAGTAGTGTGGACTACGTGAGGTTCTAGGTCCATGGCTACCAAATAATCTTCAAATTCTTTCCTTTGGTATTGGTCAATTACTTATGCGGGGCAAGAATATTGTAAGATTTTTGGTCTCCAAGGTTGAAGTCACTAAATTTCAATGTTGCGAACTTATCCTGGTCAACATGAACTGTGCTCACCCCTTTCGAAAGGTACGCAGTGATCACGACATATTCAAACTCACAAGGTACACTGTCACGGTTGATGGTGCCACTAAGAGGGGGTAGATATGTAGGTAGAATGCTCAGAATCAACTTGGAATTGGCGAGGTCATCCCTATGCTTAGTACGTTTCTCATCGGATGGCCAGGATGGACCGACGTGAGCAGTGGATGGAGAGGCTTCCATTCTTCTCGTGGATGATGCATGTAATACTGTGGATAACCCTCGCTCTGACATGACTCTCTCAGTTCTTAGCTCAAGGAGAACTTCTATTATGGATTCTTCGGTAGTGGTAAGCTCATTGGACACACATGCTCATGATAAAATAATCAGGTTCACGATGGTCTTAGACACCGCACTAGAGTGATCAACAAGAGCACAATGAGCATTGTATACAATTTGTAATCTGCGGGCTTCAAATTCTTAGCTGGAAAAAGTGTTCTCCGTTCATGGTGCAATGAGATAAATAGGCAATCTTGGAAATGGTTTAGTTGCAATGGTTATGAGCCTCATTAACTCTTCTTTTGTCCATTATGGCATGGTCCAACGGTCTGGTGGTGAACCATAAATTATTTTCCAGCCATTCAGAGAAGCAGTCGAATGGATATATCGGCTTCCAATAGCTATATTTCTTTGCCATAACGAAGTGTCATATGTCATTGTTCTAATATCTCGGTGAAGCTCCAATTCTGCAAAGTTTCTTTCTGTGAGGTACCCTCTAGAACCTACTGTAACTTCTCAAACTTGAACTTCTTCTTACTTAGCTTCCTATCCTTTTTCCCCATGAGCTTCATCTTAGTGGTTCTTTTCCCATTTTGATTCTTATTTTCCTTGGGCATAGTCACTTCACGTTACTGAGATCCTCTCCTAGGATTCAAGTGTGTCAGTTCTTCTTTATCTGGGGTAGAAATTTCAGCCTTCTATATGTCTTTTGATGTTCCTGTAGCTTCGACATTTGGGCTTCTAGTGTCAGGTAGCTTCGATCTGTTCTCCTATTCTTCAATCAACTGTGCATTCTTTCGGGTCATGAAATCTTTTAACTCTTGTCTCTTATGTTCTAAGACTTATTCTTATTCCTTCTTTCTAGCTTGATCTCTATCAATCCAATATTTTCCTAGTAGCATGGTAAACGGGGCACTGTCTTCAACAAATTTAATAATCTCAAAATATTCCTTTGTTGAAGTTCCATTGATTGTCATAGGTATCTGAGCGAGCTTTCCACATAACATCATCATTTTTCCTCTGAATAGTCCTATTCCTCCTAATGAAGGGATCATAGCAGGCTTCCCTATAGCTTCCCAAGTTCTTTCTGGCATAATGTTCACTTGTGTCTCTTCATCAAGGACAGAGTCAATGTCGAAGTCTCCTATTCTTGCTTCAATGCATTCTTTTTATTTGAAAATCTCTGCTAGTCTAACATATCGATGGTCATTCAGGGTCTCTTTCATTTGTATCTATACCTTATCTGATTCTTGCTAGGGTTATGACTCTTATGGATCTGCCTTAGGGTTTTCCTGATTCAGATTCATTTCTTCCAGCCTAGCGATCATTCTAGGGCAATCCAATACCTCATGGTCCATAGATTTGCAACAAAGACAACTAGATTCTCTGCCAGGGCATTCCTTCGCAAGATGTCTAGGTCTTCTAAAATTGTAATAGAGGGTCATTCCTCTCTTTCTTTTAAACGATCCCCAACTTTTTCTATACTGCGCACTAGGATCATGGTAGCTAATCTGCAAAAAAATCTTTCTAGGATCCTGCATCCATTTTTTAGTCCAAACATTATTTCTATGCATAGGTATAACATATCTATTACTATTCTTATCAGATCTACTCATATCAAGCCTTCTTTCATCTATCAATGCCTCAGTTTTCAAACTAGGATAAATTCTATTAAACATACCTAGATCCATACCTTAGAAACAAAATTTTTCACTTATCTTACTTCTACAGAGCACAAATCCTCTAGATATAAAACTTTTAACTACTCTTACCTTTATCAGAGCATAGAGCTTACAGATATTACCTCTTTTAGTCAATAATTCCCACTTTTACCTTTCTCGGAGCGTAAAGCGTTCAAATATCATTCCTCTTCCTCAGATCCAACCTATTTTCTTTCAGACCGGGCCTCTTTCTTTCAGATCAAGCCTCTTTCTTTTAGATCGGTTAGAATACTGTGCACCAGGGCACGGTTCATCACACAAGACTTTCAGGTTAACCTTTTTTCACCAAGATTCTTCTTCTCAGTTCCTAACAATCACAGTTTCAGTTCCCGGCAACGAAACCATTTTTTGGAATAGGGGTAGATCCAGGTTTCAACGCTACAAAAACACACCAACAAAGCCCTAACTACTGACCCTTTCGGAAACACCTGCAAAGCAGATGAAGTCTCACCCGAGGTAGAGGTAGGGATGGTTGTAGGACTCAAGTGTATGCAACCTTAGCTGGGACACAGATCTATGATTCCTTACTTAATATAGCACGCAACACTATTGGATCTTTAATATGCAATCAATAACCACTTCATAGATACAATAGAGCTTCACAACATTCACAATGAACTAGATTGTTTGATCACTTATCATCCACAGAGTATTCATATCTAATAGGTCAAGCACTTAGCATATACATGTGGATAAGACTTGACATTCTACATACCATAAGCACTAAGCATAAGCATATATGGTAGATCCATCTACTCATCTCAAGGAATTTAGAAAATAATCACATCAATGCATCAGAACAAGGTACAAAGTGAACAACATAGGATTTACATGGTTCACCCCCACCCTAGGGCTACGTCCACCAACTCTTCTTCTGTTGGAAATATTGTCATTGATGGCAAAGGCTGACGCAAAAGAGTTTTCATGTAGAGTTCTCTATAAGAAAATCAGTGTATGGTTGAGTTTTGTATGGGCGCGTATGATCACTGAAGAAGGTTGCCGACAACCGTCAGATTTGCAGAAGCTGCGAGGAAGATAAGGCAGATAGCGTGTGGGTCAGGTAGTAGGTGCTTCATCGGAGAATCAGGAATCAGAGTTTTGCGAGTCCCGTGAACAAGTGCATCAGACATTGCGAAATTGCGATATGGGATTTCCCGATAGCGTGTGGGCCACCCTAGAGGACATGCGGCAGGTCAAAGGCCTGTCAGAGGAGCAGCATATCAGGAATCGGAAAACCGGTATTCCCGTGAACGAAAGATCGGGGAAATCCCTAAAGAAAACCCCGACGCAGGATCTGAACCGTCCATTCGGTGGGACGCATGTCAGGAGTTCCTGAGGACAAGAAAGTTGAGACATCAAAAGTCTCGAAATCCTGAGAGTTAATATGAGACGTCCATCTGGAAGGACGTGTGGCAAAGGATCGGGAGTCGTCGGCACTTTGTCCATCGGGAAGTCGAAGATTGATCTGGATTTATGTTCGGCACGAAATGAGAGAGAAGATATAACACATAAATATTCAGAGATATTGCAAGAGAGACAATAATATAACAGAGATATCACGGAAATAACAAGAGTCATAGATATACAGTAATACAGGATTTCTATTAATCAAAGAAATGTACAGAGACTGTAAAAATAC
>SNQJ01S0144732.1:0-24216 GCA_010110895.2 Picea sitchensis
AACAGAACAAAAAGAAATGAAATTACTTCCCTAAATAAGTCGTGAAGATGTTCTCCCAATCCAACTGAAAAAAATTATACCTGCAAAACTCCAACAAATCATCATAACCTAATTTATTTAGAAAACTTCAAAAATAATATGACTATCAGCTAAAAAACATATTATTATTATTATTATTATTATTTTTTGGGGCGACGGTCTCCCTTAAAATTAGTTTCTCATTTTGACAGTGACAATTATTGAAAAAAACATAAAAAAATGATGATGCACCAAACTAACAACTACATGCAACATTTATTTATTTATTTATTGTCCTACCTTACCTAAGGAAATACCCCTTTTCAAGTATATGAATACTTCCATTGAAGCCACGTGCATAATAGGATCATAAATATACTCACATTCAGGTTTATATAATAAACTTTAACAAGTACTTGAACATGATGAACCAACAGTTTTGAATAATATGATGTGAAGAGTTGTTGAAGAAGAGGGTGGTGGTAAAATCTGACAGTCGCGTGGAACCAACATTCAATATAATCATGGTGTCATTGGTCCATCTCTTCATTGATACCATTATGTGTATTCTTTTATTTATCCTCCTCAATCTCAGGTTCTAATGGCTTCTCCTGGTTACATATCGTTAATGAGTCTTTGATCTCCTTGGTAGATTGGTCAAATTGATCAATGAAGGTTTCTCGATCTTCTTGTAGGCATGGCTCATAGGACTTTCATTCTTCTATGTCTTTTGTAGAAGCATATAAGTTCTTGAATACTATCAATATGTGCTCTTCCTGAGAAGAGGAGATCCCATTTGTTGCTAGGATTTGAGAGAGTTCTTCCAAACTCATTGTCATCTTTGAATCCATCATATTGGTTGATGGGTCCTATCTCACACATGGATTAGCGCATAGGGTTCTTACAACACCCAAAATATTTTCGAATTTTTAAATATTTTTTATGAAAATGAAATGAAAACTAACTAACAATCAAAACAATTTTTAAGAAAACCATAAGAAATAATAGAAACTAATTGCAGAATTTGAAAATCATACCACACTTGCATGAAAATAAAGACATTTGCAGGAAAGTAAACACACTTTGCAGGAAAGTAAGCACACTTTGCGAAACATAAACACACTTTCAATAAAGTAACAGTCGAGGTTTTGTGGAAACTCACAATAGTGGTCACCCAGGTTCTTACCTCTCGTCTTATTGTTTCTCCTCCACCAAGTTGTAATTTAAAATAAATCTACCTACCTAGACTTCAATCCCTTTAGCACGTCCCCGACAACGGTGCCAAAAATGTGGGGCTAAATATATGCACTATTAATTCCCAACATTAAATTGTCAACCAGGGAGTCGTAGACTTAGAGGTGAAAGCACAAGAAATGTAGGATTTGAGCCTAGTCTAGCATATTCTAAAGCCGACAAACACACTTCAAAATGGAATGAATAAAAGAAAAGTTGGGATTAAAATCAAAGTACAGGAATCCAAAGTACAATAAATGAGATCAAGTGCGAGAAATAAACAAGCAAGGAAAGCAAGGCAATCTGAAAGTAAATGAGGAATTTGCCCACACTAGCATTCAAATTAGTCAACCGGATGAGGTTACTGAAACCCTCATGTATGTGTGCTACTGACCTAAAATGGAATTTACTAGTTTCAGGAGCAAATCCACCAAACTCCTAATCAAACGAAAAAGTCTTCAAATAAACACACTTTATAGAGTTGTCCTCAAGAAAGGATATGCCTGGGAATGAAAACGAACTCAAAGTGGAGATATGGAATTAGTTTTGTTTATGTGTGAAAATGAATGTGTGAGTACGAGATTAATTTTGTTTTATTTACAAGATTAATGAATGTGTCGGTATGAAATAAGTTTGGTTCTTTGTACAAGAATGAGATGGCTTCTCATGGATAATCCAATTAACACTACATTTACACTCATAAACAAATCAATGCATAAACTAAAAAAAACAATATATATAACAATGTAACTCTTAAAACATGAATAGTATATACAAATATATAACAAAACACAATAGATTAACAAAATATTATTCGAAACATAATAAACAATCATATAATATATAACATATCATAACAAACAAGCATACAATAAAACAATTGAGAATGCACACAATAATAATAAATAACAACATATATATGATGATACACGTAACTCACATCACTATAACATACTAATCATAACATAGATTTTATTATAACACAATAACATAACCTACATTACAATAATACAATATTAACACAATATATAACGCAACCTTCGTATAACACAATGTAACCATTATATACAATGAATGTAACAATGCATTATACAATGTATATGTTACGCATGTACAGGGATAAATAACACAATTTATAAATGAAATAAACAACACAGTAATAAAACTGTGTATGTGTATGACACAGATGAATATTTACAAAGTTATTTGCAATGCTACAGGAATACGAATGAGTGAAATTAAGGCATTGTATATTCGAGCAATCCACACATTCTTTGCAGTGTGAAGGGAGAGGATTGAAGAAATAGCAGAGTTGGGAATTAGCGAACAGAAACAGGAAATTAGAAAAAGAAAACCAAATAAAAAACAATCCTAATGAAATTAAATAAAATTACAAAGAAGGAACGTCACCTGAGACGAGGGGCCCTTCCCGACCTGGGCAACGTGCCTGGAAACTAACTCAGACCAAATAAATGCTCAAAATTCTGATAACAATAATATATCCTGCATTGAAATCAGAGAAAACTTAGATTAGAAAATGATAGCACTCTGCTCTCTGCAACACATCTGATTGCATAATAACAATAGTGAAATAGTGATCTTTTACGTAATGAGAATTCTCCCCGATCTGATGTACACCTCTGTCTTTTATAGTATTACAAAATACAAGAAATGAATGCTAAAGGGATAGCATCAAATCCCTTGGAAATATGGCTTCATACTACAAAAAACGCATTCAAATACTTTTGTTATGACTCCCGATCATTTTGAATTGAAATTTGTCATTTTCCTTATCTAATTTGCATTGTATATGACTTGGCGTTGGTTTAATAAATCTAGGCGCATCATTTTATAAATCTAGGAGTTTTCTTCACGGTGATTGTAAATCTAGACACATCCTGAAATTTGTGTAAATTTCAATTAAACAACCAGCAATAACTCTTCAACTGTTCATTTGTTTGGAAAACGGTTCACCTGAAACCCAATTTGCCATGCTAGAAACAAAACCCATGTTTTTGATTATTCAAATATACCTTCATGTGCATGCAAATTGAGGGTGGACTTGACTGTCTAGAACTTTTATTGATTTGGCTGAATTATTCCCCCTGAGCCGGAGGTCCACACGTGTGACCTGGGTAGATTTTGGCACACGAGTCGGCATGTTGACGTCAGCGGAGAAAACTTATGTTTCTGAATTTTTCCAAAAAACACACAAATATACTAAACAATGACTGGTACCGGAATGAGAATGTTGAGTGGGAATGTTGAACTGCAGTAATAGTAACAGAATGTTGATCGTGCTAGTACAAGAATCACACTTCACAAACCATCATAAGTAAATCATGATATAATCATCTTTTAACCACTAAAAAGATTGAAAAGACTATGTATTAACCACAATGGATATAATGACGAATGATGGCGTTTAATTAGGGTTTATGGTATGTATTAACAACGAAATGCAGGAAAAGGTGAATTAATGAATTTTGTGTACAACAAAAAACATGGCAAAAGTGGAGCTCAACGATTATAGGTTCATATTTTCTTGTCTATTTGTTAGTTATCTATATCGATTTTTGTCTGTCTGCGGTCACCATTGATTCCAATTTTTCTATATGCCTTGTTTCTCTCTTTGGGTAGGAAAATAGTTATGGGTCTATGGGGTTCTATTTTGGAAAACTTCTACTATATGTACTTTTGAGGAGACAATAACTTTATGTACAATTTGTGAATAGCTAGTAGAATTTGTATACTTACAAAAATAAATACAAAATCAACAAAATACAATATTTAGTATAATAATTCAGTACAAAATTCAACTAATACTTACACACTTTTACATATTTTCTTAGAACATTCATAATGTTAGTAATAGAGTGAAAAATTGTGAATACATACTCTACCCCCTTTTGGCTTTGAACCCGTGACCTCCAAGAAGAAAACACATGTTCTTAACCATTAGGCCCACTCAACTTGTATAATATATTATAATAGTTAAATAATATAAATCAACAAAATATTTGGAAAATTAAAGTTCACCTAGGTTCATGGTATTTTTCCCATGGTTATTGCCCACGTGCAAAACTTATAAATAAAAATGTGCACATCATGTACACCTTTTGATTTATCTAATGATGTAAGTCAACATTTTAGTTGTGTGTTTAAATGGATTTAGGCTAGCACAGCCGACTCGCGGCTGGAGAACGTCGAAGCAGCTTGACATGGGTTCCATCTAGAACAAGAGTGAATATTAAACGTTCGGGCAGGTCATGGCATCAAAAGACCTTTCAGATATCAGAAATGAATGACTGCCACTAAAATGAAACGTGTGCAGAGTGTTTCTTAATGATATAAACGTGGCTTGTATAGATATTAATCCTCCTTAATCATTTGAATGTGGCAATTATAAATATTTACAGTAAATTTATAATGTGATTAGGTAAATGTAAAAAAGTAAACATGTTAACAGATACCTTCATAAATGCAAGGAAGTTATGATCAATAAATCTGACCCATTACGTAGCCATCATATTAGAATTTAAGATTAAAAGATCATTAATTGTACCCATTATCAATAGGTGTACACCTTTCGAGTAATGAGAGCACGTCTTATGTGGTATCTCCACCTTCATCTTGTATTTACTCACATTCAATGCAATCATCTTGAAATTCCTAAATAAGGAATGTGTGTGTAACCATCATTTTCATATTTTGAAGTAGCATAGGCCCTATGGGAATAGGCCCCGCCGTGTTCCTCCAGACCTATGCGAATAAGCCCTGCCTTAACAAAGAAGAATACATTTTATCAGCAACTGTATCCTAAAGTGGTCGCGTCAGCCTCAGATAATGACTCAAATACTACGACTCTATTTGTTGCTGGCTTAGACCCCACTGTGACAGTCGAAATGCTGACGCGGTCATTTTTCCAGTTTCGTGAGCTTGTGCAAGTCAAGATACCTGTGGGCAAGCGTTTTGGATTTGTCCAGTTTAGCAAGAGGGCATCTGCAGAGGTAGCATTGCAAACACTAGACGGTGCAGTTCTTGGTCAGCAACCAATTAGGCTTTCTTGGGGACGAAATCTTGCCAAAAAAAAAAGTGTTGCGTGGAGGGTGGCTTCAAATCCAACAACCTGATCCAAATCAATGGAATGGTGATGTACAAGGATACAGTGTTGGTTATGGTTTTGTCACACAACCTCACGATCCAAATATGTACAGTTATATCCCTCCAAATGCAAACTATCAGCAATAGGATCCAACAAATGCAAACTATCAACAACAAGATTCAAACTATCAACAAGAAGATCCAACTATGTACAGTTATAACCCTCTAAATACAAACTATCAATAACAATAAATCAGTATGAAGCTTGAAAATTTTGAAATGCAAACTATCAGCAACAAGATTCAACCTATCAGCGCTTGAAAATTTTGAAATGCAAACTATCAGCAACAAGATTCAAACTATCAGCAACAAGATCCAACTATGTACAGTTATAACCCTCCAAATGCAAACTATCAGCCACAAAAAATCAGTCTGAAGATGGAAAATTTTGAAAGGATTCAATCTTATTGGCATATTGGTATGAATATTTGATTCATATTTTTGGGTTAATTGTACTAGTGTTAGAATTTTTGGGTTAATTACACCGAAAGGCATACACCTATTGACTATGGGCACATTTAATAGGTTTTTAGTGCTTAATCAATTTTGTATGGACAAGATTAAATATTGATGGAATATTCTTAGTAGTCCCAATAAATCAATGGTTGTGATTTCAACCACTAACTTCCTCACTATTATAAAGACATCAATTTACATGTTTATTTTTTTACTTTTACTTAATCATATTTAAAATTTACTATGGTGGCTAGCTGATTGCCACTTATGAGTGATTAGGGTTTCATTTTCTAGGCCAACCTAAACCTTTCGCCTTCACTAGCCATGTTCTGGACACACTACCTCCTTCCATCCAACTCCTTCCAACTCCTTCCATCCACCTATGGGCCGTTTCTCTTTCCCAACGGTTCAAGTTTTGCAAGCCGTCCTTTCGGCATTCACCAACCACGAATTTGTGGGTGTGCTAGTTGTACTAGTGTTGGAATTTTTGGGTTAATTGCTAAATATAAAGCAATTTAAAGCCTAGACCAAAATACTTATTTGTATAATGTAGGTAGATTTTAAAGATTTATCTTTTTGGTTTCAACTTTTTTGTCTTTTTATCTAGAATGTGAGTTCAAATGTCACAACCAAAGATTTTAAAATGAGCAATAGTTAATTCCATGTCATTGTAGACTTCTTTGAGAGTCACATTGATTACATTCCTTGTATAAATATGATAAGGATATACTATACACTTTAATATGAAGTGAGCATCTAGCCATGTTAGCCATCTTAACAAGGGTGTGATTCTTCATTTCAGTGATACCATTTTTTTTAGAATTACAAGGTGTAGTGCATTGGAAGGTTATGCAACATGAGTACAAAGATTCAAAATCAAGATTAACTTTTTCTCTGCCATTTTATTTTAACTTATAAAGTAATGATTCTCAACCACGGATTTGAAATTTTCTAATATTTATTCACTTGATTCTTTTTCTTTAAGATATAAACACATATGCACTTAGAGTAACATCAATGAAAGTTGAAGTGTCCATTTCCTCTTGCTAATTATTACACCCCTCTCTAAAAATCAAGTGTGGTTAATTTATCGATGTAAATCCATCTTAACTTTTGAGCTATCATGTCATCTTAACTCTGGATCTATCATGTGTTGAGAGGGATCAACTCCCTTGAGGTGAAAATAACAAGGCACTTGATCCTTCTTTGTGCATGAGAGATCAAGAATTAAGATGGATCTATGTTGATTCTTTGTGTGTGTGTGTGTGTGTGTCTGTGTATGTGCACCATGTGTCAACTCTATTTTGAACATGGAAGGAATTGAAATATTTCATTTATGACCAACATTGAAATATTTTAAGTAGTGAAAGAATTACACTATGGTTTAAAAAATTAACTTGAAAATAAAATTTCTATTACCAATCTTAGAACATAACTTTCCATAACTTATTCCCTACTACTAAAATTTTCATAATGGTTATTGAAGAGATCAATAATGCAAGATAAATGTTAAACACACAAGACACTAAGATTGGTGGGTAATCTTATAATCCAAATAAGCTTGAATAACAAATAATGATGTATCATGTGATGTATTATGATGGGGCACAAGACCACTTTATATATCAATATGTGTGTTGTAACTTATACTTCCAATGGGTGAAGTTACAAGCTGCCTTCAATAGGTCATATTGTTTAAGAATGAACAAGTTCACCATTCTTCCATCTTTTTGAATCAAATAGATCAACTGAAATCGACAAATTCATAAAGGTTCAGATCAACCCTCTCACAAAAACTTACAAACTTCACAGGTCTCCATGCCTCTCACAAGCAAGGATTAGCAGTAATCACTAGAGTTTTGTAGGAATCAAACCCACTAAATTTCTTTTCTCTTAGTTCCATCTCATCGGTAGTTGAATTCTCCATGCACTAAATATAATTTTTCACCATTTCCACTCTGAAGCCATGTTAAAATTCTTTCCTCATACGACCTTAGAGTTGCACCATAGAAGATTCGACCCTAATGTTGAACTAAATTATTCTAGAAATAACTATAAAAATTTCAGATCTACAATCAACAAAACCAATAGGGAAACACTTAATAGTATACATATTGCAAGTCAAACGTTTAGCCTATTAGCAACTAGTGTTAGATCTAATGAACAAATTATATTTTATTAGCAAACAAAATAATAAATCAACAAAACAAAAAAATCCAAAATCGTATTTGCACACAAAATTTAGGACAACAAACACAACACTTTCTATTACATATAAAACATGATTACATTACAACAATTTAGTTTCTATCAATTTTCTATACAAGTAAGGAAAGACCCTTACCCTAAACTAGGCCCACAAATGGAGAGTGGATCCATAAGTGGAGCACTTTACATGTACCATGTAAGAATAATGTACAAAAACTTTGTTGTTGGTTTTCCGCTTGGGAAACCAAACCAGCAACAATGCATCAACTTGTATATTTTAAAATGTGCATAAAACATGAGTTTTTTGAAGCTATAAAAAAGGAAATAACAAAAACTAGATAAGTTTGATAAAAGTTTGATATGATTCTTCCTAGCATAATGAAAACTAGAAGGAGGTGGGACAAAATCTCCCATGCCTATGAAACTGAGAAACAAAAAAACAAAACTAAAAATCATGAGAGAATTAATCCAAAGAAGGGTGTTCATCAACCACAAGAACCCGAGGTTGAGGAAAATCCATCTTGGTCAGGTCCAGTCCAACTAGTGTCTCTGCCAACATGTTAATTTTATGGTCCACCAGCTTTATCTACAACTACACGTCATCGAAATGTAGTAGAATATCATGGTGCACTTTGTGCCTTTCTACAAGGACTCTACCCATCATCATCTTAATATGTCAGTAGATGTCAATGGTATTCAGATATTGGGATTCCCTTGTGCGCATAGTGTTAGGGTGTAGAATCCAAGAGCTAGTGTTATTTACGATCTCTCCATCAGGAAGAAAGTTTTGAAGGATTCGAACATATGCCACCACCAGGTCAATTTTCTCTCTAATATTAGTAGGGGTATGAATTTGATATTCATCTATTGATTCATATGTAGTTGATATGAGTCAATATCATGAAGATTGACGAGATGAGCTCCCTTAGGAGCGATGAGGTGAAATGCCTTGGGTCATGGTCGAGAGTGGGAGGGAAGAAGTGTAGAGAAAATGGGGAAGGGAGAGATCCTAGGGAAACAAAGGAGCTAAGATAATAATGATCCCATGGAGCAATGCAAATGATAAATCCATCCCATCTCAAAGGTGAAGTATTTTACCAATGTATGATCCTAGAGAGCCCAAGTCATGGTAGGGGTAGAGGTGGAGATAAGGTTTTACCAGAGGTACGTCATTGAGCTAAGGAGGGAGGTGAAGGGATGTCACATGGGGAGAAATCAGGGTGGGTTCCTAGGTGGGTGATTAATGTAAAGCGTGGATGACATGTGGTGACTCTCCTCGGGGAGCGATCCCACCATCAAAGATTATATATGTCACCCGATATAGGTGGGATAGATAAGCCTAAGAAAGAGTGAGACAATCAATATGAAGGGATGAGTGGGGGGTTGGGTTCCATTTTAAATCCAGGGGATAATTTTATCTGAGGATGTCGTTGTCGAAAACCCTATCTCCTAGTTTAATGGTAGACCATTTGACATGGGAAGGAGTGATCACTTCAATCTTGGAGAGGAGAGATTGGATGTGCTCCAAGGTGCTAGCCAACTGCCAACTGGTGGTGATTTTTCTAAGAGTAGATTCACATTAGAGTTTTATAAGAATGATAATGACAAGTTGGGAGTCCCCCTCAACAATCAATGTTTCAAAACCTTTTATGATCGTGATGTTGAGGCTTGTTTCCAATGCTTGGATCTTTGTTGCATTGTTGGTGTCAATCCCTATGTAGCTAGCATATATCCACATAAGTTGACCTATTTCATTGTGAAAGGAACCACCAAAAATTGATGGCCCTATATTACCTTTGGAAGTGCCATCAAAGTTTAGTTTAAGAAAGTCATTTGGAGGAGGAGACCAAGATATGGGGGAAGAGGCTCTAGGCGAGGTATTTTGATTGATGGAGGGGGAATATGGGGGGCACAATTTAAGATATTGAAGAATGTGAAGTTCTCTAGGGGAACAATTCCAATCCTGAAAAGAACAATGGGTGGAAAGAGTGGTTTCTCTTATGCTTTCTTTTAGCCAAATTATGTATGTTTCACTCAATTGAGGATTGGATTAGAGAAGGATAAGGATAACCAATGTTCTATCATGGTAGGAAGAATATTCCTCAGTTAATTAGAGGTGTGAAAGAGAAGAGAATATTTATTCTATAGGGATGAGGGATGGGGGTAGGAATTTAAGAGGTGTTCCACGGTTTCTCTAGTTTGGGAACATAGAGGACAAAAAGTAGGGTCAAAGAAGCCACACCAGATTGGTTTACCCTAGGTTAGGAATTTACGATTGCAAATAAGCTAGAGGAAGAAAGATTTTTTTGGCCATAATTTTTGGGTCCATATTTTGATCTAGAGCTCTTGTGTGGGAAGGATCTAGGTACTCGTCATGAGGTGGAAATCTTCCTTGAGGGTAAAGTAGCGTGTTGATCTATATCCCCATCAAAGTTTGCATTTTCCATCCTAAATATTTATTTTCCTATTCTAGAGGTCTTTATAAACGACATCCCAATTCATTTGATCGGGGAGGGATTCTGATCGCTATTTGGGAATCCAATATCACCAGAGGTCTTCAGGATTGGGAGGAAGGCAATTTTGGTGAAGACAACCTCTGTTATTGACTATCATGTGATATTTGAGCTAGTGAAGTTCAACATTGGAATGAAGGGGAGATCATTTCTTCTGAGCATCATCATAGAAGAGGGCGTGAGTTCCATCACACACTTCCCAGAAACATTGTTTGTGGATGATGTCTTTGTTGTTCCAAGATGTGTTCTAGATTGGAGATTCAGAGGTGTTTCGTGCGAGTCTATTGAAATCATGTGGCTTCGTTTGGCACAATATTTTTTGTCCTAGAACACATCTTGGAACAACAAATACCTCATTCAATATGGATTTGAGGAAAAGTAGCTTGTCTGGAATACGATTAGGACCATATAAATTAGTGAGAAATCCAAATTCAGAGGAGCCTATGAGTTTAAAGAAGGGAGAAAGATAATGATTAGTGGTGAAGAAGTTTGATAGGGTGTTTTTTGTTGGGCTCCAAAGGAATACCATACCACCTCCAACACCCTATGCATATATATTTATGGATTGATATCCCTGCCAGATGTGAGGGGAAAATGTTTGAAGGAAATTGTTAGGGCATTTCATTTCTTGTAACATAACTACAACATAACTACAATTGGTTTTTCATTGATAATTTTCTACTTCAGAAGCTTGCACTTTGTTTTATCATTAAGGCCTCATATTTTCCAAGAGAGGATCTTCATGGGAAATGGGGGGGTGGGAGGGACTTGGGTGGAAATATTTCCATCATCAAGGCAATACAACTTGAGTTGACCAGTAGACCACCCAATTCTTGGAGAACCTTCTTATTTCTTCTTAAAACCTTCTTTTTTTCCTCGGGGTGTTTAGATTGATTTGAGGATGAGTGATATTTATATCCTAGAGAAGGGACAGGGGATTACCTTTCGATGTTGCATCTCTTATAATTTTGATTCATAAACGAGTGTTATTTAGGATTTTAACCTGCTGCTTAGGAACAAAATTCAACTCTTGAAAATTATAGGCCATAGTAATAGATTTTAGGTCAAAATAACTAGGATTTGTTTCGTCTCCTTCATCTGAGTCACACTTTTTTGGGGTGTCCTTCAAAATGTCCTCTTCGCCATCAATGAGGGTCAAGGAGTTCTAGTTCATGGTTTTACGACATTTATCCTTATCTTTCTATTCATAATATTCTATGGGATTTACCCCTACTTGATTTTCATTCTCACGATTGTTGTCTTTTCCTACCTCATCATGGGAAATAGATTCAAAGGAAATGTTTGTCTTTCCTACCTCATCATGGGAAATAGATTTCTTCGTGGTTTTTCCTTGTGTAAATCTTTCCAAAGCCTTATGCATCCCGTGAGGGGGGGATTTTGTTGTGCGAATTAGGTGGATACTGGTGGCAACCCACCTCTTCCACTAATTCATAATAGTTCCACATCTTGGCAATTTTTCTATATTTTTTCATGTCCCAAAATTCTAGGGCCATTTTGAGGTCCTAAACGACGTATTTTTCACACAATATAGTCTATCATGTATATTTAGGAAGATTTAATGACATATGGAATGCATACTTCTTGGCTAGACATTTTCAATAGTATACAAAAAAACCCAAATGGAGATCATATGAAAAATGTGTACCCTTGGGAAGTTGACATATCAACTAACCACACTGGGGGCCCCAAACCTTTTGGTGTTTCATCTTCTGGGGATAGGGTTTTGTATTTTTAGGGTTTTCTCATTTATGATTTCTGTTTAAATTCCTATACGATCTATTTATAATCAAATTATGGAAAATGAGTGTAGCCAACACATCTCTCTCTTCAGAGATAAGCTACCACCATTCTAGCTAGCTTGTGTGCTCTGCATATTTTAGTCTTTTGATTTGTAGAAATTCATTAAGAGAATATTAGTTTAACTATACTATTATGTTTCTTACAATATCTCTATGTGTTTCCTTGTTATATCTCTACATTCATTTCATTCTCAATATAATCCATATCAATGGTATCATAGCAATCTACACTTCGTTGTTTCTCTATGCATGTCCCCGACAAGGTCAGGCTATCAAGAGTTGGGTCTAGAAATGGTTGATCTTGGGGAAGAAAAATATCGCTATCCCAGGTAGCCTCCCATGGTAGAAGAAAAGAGATATGATGGAGCATGATATCCTATCAAACTGTTGCTCGAGGAATCCATCGCACGATAAAGGAATGAGACGATGGATAATTTCTCCCAGATCCTTTGGCAGTTTTCAACGACAACGGAGGTAGCTTCAACTTGTTAGGGTTAACATTGACTTGGGAACAATTCAAAGTGGTTTAGGTCTCATCAAATGTTTTTGGACACATGGTATTGATGGCCCATGGGTTTGTATGATGGAGAATGCATGTGAAGAAGACTTTATAAGGATTGTAAAGATCCATTGTAAAGTGGCCTGGAGGTGAGGTGTGGCTAGCTCACTCAGCTTGTACTAGTTGGTTTAGGTCAAGGTTAATAATAGATCTATTATTAGGATGGTTTTTCCCTATAGGGGTTTTCCAGGACAATTTTGTGTCTAAGTATATGGTTTCTTATGTGTGTATTATTTCTCTCTCGCAATTATGTTTTATTATGTTGGGTTAAAATTCTAACAACTGGTATCAGAGCAGGGGTATATATATGAGAAGGTTGCATAGCTGGAATTGACATTAATACACTGAAGAGAATACTGTTAAGCATAGATCTGTGAGATTTGTTCTAGAGTGTAGATTTGTTGAAAACGAAATTGGCAGAGGAAACAACAAAGTGGCTGAGAGTAGCTTTCACTCATTCTGATTGGGACTCCCCAAGGAGAATGGAGGCATCATTGGAGAAGGTTTTATTCCTAGAAGAGGGATAACATGGTCGATGTCAAGGTCAAATAATCCATAGTCGACGAGATCTGTGAGTTACCCAGCCAACACGAGGAGGGAAAATAGATTATCTATTGCATATTGAGAGAATCCCTAGATCGTTCTTTTACATCAGAAAGAAAAATAGGTAGATCTATTTTATGGATGTCTATATCTACAAAATAATATTGAATTTGTTTAGGGTGAGTCGGTTGTGTGGATTTTCTATTATGTGCATTCATCTTGTCAATGTACAAGTGTGGTCGGATATTGATGTAAACAAGTGTGTTCGAGTGACCTAGTTCATAAAGGTGTTGGCTAGTGTGTTGATGATCCAAGTGGATATTGATGGCCATGCACCTTTTCCAACTAGCTCCAAATATTTTTCTGACAATTTTGGTAATTTACTATTTTTAGCAGTTTTTAACTTCGGGGGCCATTTTGAGGGCCTAAATGAAGGTTTTTTGGGATAGAGCTTCTCAATGATATCCAAAGTCTCTAATTGAGCCCCCTAAATGAATCTCCTCGATGCTACCTTTCCAACAAGCTATCTTGTGCCCAAAACGGAGATCATATGCCAAGGTTACGCCCCTAGAAGTTGATACACCAAATTACCCAAAACGAGGTCCACAAAACTGTTGGTTTTTCATCATCTGGGGTTAGGGTTTGGGATTTTATTTATGATAAAAAGGCCTTTGAAGCCTCATTTTAAAATCATCTTCTTGTGAATGCAAGTAGTGAACACATCTCTTCTTAGAGATAATCTGCCACCATTCGAGCCACTTTTTCACTTTGTATTTTTCCAGTCTTTGTACATTTTCGCTCATTAATAGAAAATTGTGTATTATTGTATATATTTGTTTTTTGTTGCACCTCTGATACATTTCTGTTATATTATTGGATATATGAGATATCTCTTTACATTGCTTTATTATATCTCCATTCTCATTTCGTGCCAAAAATAATCTGGATCATCTCATAGGGTGCAAAAAGTGAATCACTCTGAAATCATGGTGGTGGTGTCAGAGGAGGACTGGAATTTTGGGTGGAAAATACCCCATTCAGTCGGATTTTGATGGATCTCTACTCCAAGGTGATGTCGAATAATATTGAAAACTTCGACGCACAATGCACTGATGAGACAGACATCGGTCACTCCAACAAGCCCTTGCACTTAAAGAGATTGACATTCCATTACGTAATCCCGAGATTCATGTTCTATGGAAATGATTTCACGCAGGGAAATGGCACAGATAGGGATTCAATATATGAGGATAATTTTGTATAAAATAATGTATCAATGAATCACACGGGACCCAACATCCTCTCCATGGCCAACGCCATCCAAAACACTATCGACTCTCAGGCATAGACTTAGTGGATGGATAGAAAGAATGTCTTCTTTTGGAAAGTCATCAAGGACTTGCATGCGGTGCACAATATCAATAAAATTGGCTTTGGATCTGGCAATATCAAGTCATTCAAGGGTTTTACCACACTTATCTCTTGTGAGGTGAATGATTGTGCGTAGTGACGAAAGGACAAGGTCAAGGCAACATAGATCACAGTACCATAGTGGTGGAGTATCATATTTAATCTAGGTTTGATTTGGTGTATATTGGTCACTAATAGATAAAGCTATGTTTTTTCATGGTGAATGGAGAGTATGTAGATATGTGAATATCGATAGTGGTGGAGACCTTGTCATTCGGCTTAATATTAAGAAAGGGAATTCGAAAGAGCACTTTGGATTATAAAGAGATTAATGATGGTGAGGCTAAGATCATGGAGTTCGGAGCATGGATAAGTGAGAGGATGTAGTGATGGATAGTGATGGTGATGGTGATGGTGTGTTCACCATGAAACACATGAAAAACAAATTGGAGAATAAATTGTTTTCATGTAAAAGGGCATATGGCTATAAGACTCGATAAGGCATCTGTACCTCTGGTAACTCACTAATAAAGTTGGTAGGTATACCTAGGTGATAGGGGGGCTGCATGCGAAATCCCCAAGTCAAGTTTAAAGGGTGGATTGTTAGGGTTAAATATAACTCAGGAATGATTCAAATTGGCTTAGATCTTATCAAATGGCTTCGGGCACATGGTATTGATGTCCCGTGGATTTGTATGCCATAGAATGAATGTGAAGAATCCTTTATAGGGCTTGTAAGGCTCCATTGTGAAGTGGCCTGGATTTGAGGTGTGGCTAGCTCACTTGGCCTAGCTTGGTTGTTTTAGGTCAAGTTTAATAATAGATCTATTATTAGGATGGTTTTTCCCTGTAGCGGTTTTCCAGGACAATTTTCTTTCTAAGTATATGGTTTCTTATGTGTGTGTTATTTCTCTCTCTCAATTATGTTTTATTATGCTCAGTTAAAAATCTAACACAACTAATAGTCACTTCAGAGATGTGATTCCCTTAAAGGTACAAGTTATCTTTGATATTCCTTTATTTGAAGGCCATATAGGCACTAACAATTTATAAAATTATTAAGTCTTCTAGAGGGTTATTTCTTTATCCAAATTTTTCCCAACAATGAAAAAATCACAGTCGCACTCCTCATATCCCTTCCCCATGTAAGAGATTGGTGGGAGATTTATTATGAGAAACATGATGGAGATGAGTCTGCAATTTTTGGGCCAAGATCCACTTGGGCATATTTTTTTATTCCCTCAAGGAGAAATAATAACTTGTTTCAAACTATGATGACTAGTACATGAGATGGAAAACTCTACGTTAGGAGAGAGACCAAATGATGCCATAATACACCAATATCTTCCATACTTTGTGCAGAAATATGGGTATTCAAGACTCTGAGTGAAACCTAGTTCTAAGGTACCAAAGTGGCTTACATAGGTACATCCGAAAATATATGGAGTTCCTAGACATCTCCTCACTAGGAGTCACTTACTAATATTCTGTCAAGATCAAGCAAAAGTTCAAGAAAAAGAATAAGAGGGATTTTAGTTCTGCAGGCCCATCACAAAAGAAGCACAATTAAGGTGGCCCGAACTCCCAAATCAAAGGATACAGCAAGGATGGCTAGCCCCAGTACAACCAATCCAATACACAATCAAATAATTGTAACGAGAAGTGTTACACATCAAAATTCCTCACTTCGATAATGTACCATCATCATTATCATAAGTGTTGCAAGTGTCGCAAACATTTTACTTCGGACCTGCATATGTCACATTGCGGATGAAGCCATAAGAACACTTGGTACACCCTCTAAGACTTGTTAGAAGAGGAAAACAAATCATTTGGAAAAGCTTACAAATATTTTTCCTTGAAGAATGATCATCTTAAACTAATTTTTAGACTTTTTCACAAGTTTCCAAGTATGAAATTCAAATCTGGAAGTTTTAATTGAAGAATATTTAGATCTTCAACATTTGCAGTAGACTCAAATCAAGTTCTTCATCATCATCTACAATAGTTTCTTCATCAACATTCATCATTCCTACACCAGTTTAAAATAAACAATCATAACTTGGTTACATGTAACACAAATGTAAACAACTTTAAATTGTTTTCATTACAAGAATTATGAAATGTAGAAAACATGGACAAGATTACTTGGCATAATTCAACACATAAGTTAAAAATCCATAATCAATGGCATGACAATTCATGATTGTATACAAAACCTCGATTTTCCAGTATCCCTAAAAATTTGATCACTCACATAATCATAATTTGAATTGGTGCTTGAAAATCAACATGACCAATCTCATTAGTAATCAATAAATGTGATGATTGATTAGATGGTTCATATTTTCAATCATTATTTCCACCATTAAGAATTAAATTATCAACCTATTTCATTCGTCCACCCATTTTATTCAGTCTTCTTCCAAATTACCCTACACCTTCTAACAAAAGAGTGAGTGTGAAGGATGAGTTCCTTAACATTGAAGGAGAACAATGGCACTAGGAGCAACATGGAAAAAAATCTGTGTAAATCCCGAGATGGATGTTAATTGGCACAAATGGATACCAGTGACTGCATTAAAGAGGGATATTTTGTTTATTCTTCAAAACTATGTGACATGTGATGAGAGGTGTGAGTTAGTGTTCTTTTATCATCTCTATTTACTTATGCATTTTGAGAAAGATCATTAGATCATTTTGCTATATTATCTACTTAAAATTTAACTAAACTGGCTTTCAATATTCAACGCAATCATGGAAATTGAAAATGAGCCTCGAAGGATGACCCAAAGCATAACTAAGGGTTCAAAGGAACAAGGTAATAAAAATAAAAATAAAATTTTAAAGAATATAGTAATTCAAGTCGGTGAATCTGATGTGTTTCCTGCGAGTATGATGAAATCATGGTTTTCTAAGGTGTTTCCTACAAGTCTAATGAAATCATGTGGCTCCATGTGGGCACAATACGTTTTGTGCCAAAGGAAAGTCCAAATATTCTCTTGAGAGGTGAGCCATTACCACCATTTTTTGGCACCAATGATAGAGATGAGGATTTCCAGGTCTCAAAGTCCAAGGCCACCCTACCCTTGATTTTGGTAAGGCAAAGCTTGTCTCATGAAACTAAGGCCCATCTCCTTTATTTACAATCCCCCAACCCCACATAGGAAATATATATGGAGGTTTTGAATTGGTTTCAGGATTGAATTAGGATAATCGAGGGAAGAAAACAAGTAGAGTGGAATTTCTTGTAGGAAAAACTTGAGTAAGACCATGCATCTTGATGTCTTGAGTAATCTAAAGGACTAGTTGGTATGTTTCTTGTTCATTCTCAAGAGAAGGTATTCCCACGAAAAAATTTGCATCCTATTTTTAATGAGAGGTGTACCAAGTTATTTGTATGGAAGGGATGTAATGTCCCCCAACTTAACTGAGGAACACTACTACTCGGAATACACATAAAATAAAAAATAAAAACTTTCTAATTCTTTTTCCCATAGCTTACCAACTACAAATTATGCACATATTTAACTAGATTATAATGCCCATAATTAAATTCATCTACAACATTCTAAAGGAATGTGTATGTAGTCAAAAAATGATCTATAACAACACATAAAACTATTCTCATTCATAGAGTAAATTGCACAACCATAAGACTCATAAGAAAAATTAGATAATATATTAACACTTGCCTTTAAAATAAAACTTGTGCAACCAACTACTTGGGAAGGACGTTTCACCCAACCATAGAATTGTTGTTCAAAATATCAATAGTAAGTCACCCCTAAGCCTAGGATGGGAATCCAAAAAAGACGGGTGCCTCTCACATCCCCCTCAGCTCAATATCTCACAACCCACTGGTATTCTCCTACAACTATTCCAAATTTCCTCCATCTCTCTTTCTCTTGACCTTCCAAACCTGAGAAATGTACCCCTTCACTTCTCACAGTACACTAGGAATTCCACTCATTTATCAGGGTCTCTCTACCACAAGTAACCAGGAATATCTCTTTTGGGAAATCAAGGGAAAATGGATTCTTGCATTTTTTAACTTCCATCTTCTTCAAAATTGACAAAAAAATGTCGGTAGTCCTCCTACATAATTTATTCGCTCCCATGTTGCATATTCATGACCGTAGTATGCCTATTGAACCTTTACCATCCGTATATCTTTCTTCCTGGGCATTTTGACTTTCCAGTACAGGATGTGTACTGGTTCCACTCAGAAATCCCCTTCATTTTTCACCTGAATCACAGTTCAATCAATTATGTGGTTAAGGTCAAAAATATATTTATTTAATAATGATACATGAAAAACATTATGCACTCTCATGGATCGAAGAGAAAAAATTCCATGAGAAACATCAAGAAGATCTAGATGATATCAATAAGCCATGGACAACATTTCATGATGAATAGATAGAAGAACCTGAGAATGAGGAATTTCTAACATGCCTTTCATCAAATCCCTAATGCAATCAAGAGACTAATCAACAAATAGTAGAAGATATGCATGACATGATAAAAGGAGGACATACAAACCACTATTGATAGACAAGAGAACCAAGAGAATAATGACTACATTGAAGAATGGCTCTAGGCAATCCTCAGGACACACTATTCCTCCATTATTCAACATTTCTTGGTATTATATCAATTAGATCCATTGGCTTCTCATATCCTAGTATATACAAAGGTACATTTTTCAAATTCGAGTATGAGTATACTTGAGACAGTTTTAGAGAAATGGATCCATTGGAAGTATTCCTATACTTGAAAGGGATTTTACTTTTCAAGAAAACTATAATAGTGTAGGAGAATAAATGGGTAAACAAAATAGTAAAGATAAAAATAAGTCCAATTGTGAAAACTCGTTTACTGGTGCAACTGGACATGAGTTTTGCTTGAAAACTAGGCTTTGCAGTGACCATGATTCACAATAAGTTTTTTAAGTCCATGTTGGTTCCAATATTTTGTTATGGTTCTTCAAAATATTTTTGGTTCTATGCTTGCATTGGTTGATGTGGGATTCCTTAAGGCCCACCTTCCAACAAATTTTTTCCATTAACTTAAACACCTTATATGGGACCATGATCAAATATTCTTTTGAGTTCCTTGGAGTTTGAATAAAGGTTAACATTCAAATTCAAATAGTCATGTGGTATAATTTCATTTGTTGATAGTCATCTTCATTTCAAAAGTCAATAGATTTGGATCAACACTCGCAATCAACATTAGCCTTTCTTATTTTTATAATTTCAAGTGTTCCTTTATTCATCTTCAAACTTTAGTCAACATACATTTGATTACATGGATCCTACTTCATCCTGCAGTACAAGTCTAAATAAAAAACAAAGGTTGCACGTGAAAGCTTCCAGCTCATGATCAAAGGCCCGATAAATCACATGCCAAATGGAAAAGAGTAATGAACTTCCGACACAATTTTTGAAGCAATGAAAAGGAATCAGAAAATGTATTTTTGTAATACCCCTAGGTTGAACCCAAATTGTAAATGTAAATGTAAATTATACATATATATGGTGAGTTGATGATACAGGGTCTTTGGTTTGGTTTTTCATGCATTGAGTCAGTGCATGGGAATCTCATACCAAATAAGTGCACACATGTTGTAATATATCATGCACATGTGTAAGTGCACAAGGATGGCACACTAAAATAAGAGTGTGCACATCCCAAAGTTGTGCACACAATGGTTTCAGTGAGTGATATTGATGGCCAAGGATCCCTTGTACATATGTTATGTTTTATAGGTTTTTGAGCCAGGTTATTATAGGCTAGAATGCTTATATGATTATTAGGCCAAAGATCCTAGATAATAAAGGCCAACATGCTTATATTATAATTGTAAATCATACTCATATTACTAATAAAGTATACCACTGCTACATACCAACCTAACAAAACAGATCGGGGGATAAACTCCACTACAAAGGGTAAGGGACTAAGATTTTAGGAAAAAGGGCTAAGCTAGGGGGCTTAATCCCAATGGAATATTATATTAATATTCCTAAAAGGTTAAAATATGGAGGAAAAATTATATATCCTAAGTTTCTAAAGGGGGAAAAGGGAGTCCCTTGGGTGCCATGTGTCAAAAAAGGAACATGCATATATATAATAGGGGGATTTAGTGTATTTCCCATCATTCCTAGATTAATCACGGGGGATTTCCTACCATCCACTCATCCATGCTACCATCTGTACATGTACCTAGTTTGACTATAGGTTAAAGATGCGTCTTGTCAGGCCCATAGTCGAAGAAGCGGGTTTTCAGGCCCATAGGCATTTCTCTCTAGGTGAGATATTTGTTGTGTTGTGTCAAAGAAGCGGGTTGTCAATCCCATGAGTAGTTTCTCTAGGTGAGAAAATACTCGGAATTTCTCCTGGGTGCGCTCAAAAATATCTACAAGTATCTGAGACTTCTTTTCTAGCCTATTGATGAAGCCCGAGAAGGGAAGTGGAGCAGCCAAGGGACTATTGAGAAGAGAAGGGGCACACTTCCTATGGTGGGACAGGCATGTGGGGAATGAGAGACTATAGGATACTTGCAGTAGTTGGGAACCTTGGATTGACCAATTATGTTGCTTGTCAGAACTTAGACCAGATTAGTATTCCCTTTTTCCTGGTAGATTTTAGCCCCAGCTCAGGGGTGACCCACTGCTAAGATTATGATTAGTGTGGTCTATGGCTTGGAGGAACGTGGAAGTTTTACATGTAGCTGGTGTTTATTTCTTGAGCTAAGTGTATTTCATGTGCTTGTTTCAATTGCTATGTGTGTGTAATTATGATTTTTCTATCATGGAATCCTTGTTGTTAAAAGTATATATATGAATTGTTATTGTTGCAAGCATGATGTTATTAATTTCACTTAACTATGTTCATATGCAGGTTTCAGTATTAAACTTATGAGGTATCAAAGTTTGAATTTTTTGTGTGGCATTGTCCAATTGGTGGCTGGGGATGTTACAATTTTCGTCCTACATCATGAGCTCTTTGAATTGATCTTTAATTGTTTTCTCTTCATCATGTATCTGAGCGTTCATTGCTCATCTCTCAAGTCATCAGATATCCTAAAGAGGTAAAGTTGGGTAAGTGATTTATGTCTCGAAGTAGTCATCTTACATGGAATTCATGCACATAAGTCATTGAACTTTGACACCCTTTCATAGTCTAATTTCTTACCTTTTCATACTGCATTGGTTCAATCATCATATTTCATACCCTTTCTTAATCTCATTGTCACTCCATCATCATTAATTACCCTGACCTTGACAAACTTTGAAGAACTGAAGGAAAACTAAAATTTCCCATTCAAGTGTCCTACTTCCTACTAAACTATGTTGGCTTCTTAAGTCTTCCTTATTTTCCCAATGAAGCACATTTTAAAGAACAATAGAAACCATACACTTGTAGTCTGATCTCATTAGATTGCAGATCCATACATTGTTTTCTCCCTACCTTGCGAAGGAAAAAAAATGATAAACAGAAAAATAGAGAAATGTAAATGGAAAATATGTATATAGAGTAAGATTTCTAAAAATAGAGGAATTCAAAAGAAAATAGGCAAGTAGGAAAGAAATCATTACATGTGCAGGATTGGAGATTATGCACTAATATACATCTTCACATGTGTCATTACCCAACTTCACTTGTATGAATTTCATAAGGCGTACAAACATTAAAAGTGGTTGAAATCTCATGTTTTGATGGTTTCTTAGAGTAGATGTTGTGTTTTCCTAGCTTGTTTGTTGAGGACGTGGCAGATTCAATGATTTTCAAAGTTTTTGTAGCTTGATTAGCTACAAAGTTTTTATAGGTGACAGTTTGCAGAGGCCATTTTTCCACATCATTTAAAAATTGACGAACATGAATTAAAAGATTATGAGACATGGGTTTTGAATATAATATGATAAGTTGAGTAAGACATAGATCGAAGTTTTAGAAAATACATGATAAAGGATGAACAAGCATGTTTTTAAAGTTGATTTAATAAATTCTTGCAAAAGTCACAATTATCTTTCCATAGCAGATTTGTAATTTGATATGGTTGCACGTGTCCCAAGACTAGATACTAATTTGGATATGGTTTTAAAACATGAACATATGAACACCCTCCTATCAACCATAATTTTCCATCAATTTGCACAAGTTTCCAAGCATGAGATGCAAATCTGAAAATTTTAATTGAAATAGATTTAGATCTTCAACATTTGCAGCAGACTCGGATCAGTTTCTTCATCATAATATACAACATTTTTTTCATCATCATTTATCATTCCTACACCAATTTAAAATAAATAATCATAACTTTGTTACAAGTAACACAGATGTAGACAATTTTAAATTGTTTTGATTACAAGAATTATGAAATGTAGAAAGAATGGACAAGATTACTTGGCATAATTCAACAAATAAGTTACAAATGCATAATCAATAGCATGACAATTCATGAGTGTATATATAACATTGATTTTCCAATATCCCTAAAAATCTCATCACTCACATAGTCATAATTTGAATTGGTGCTTGGAAATCAACATGACCAATCTCATTACTAATCAATAAATGTGATGATTGATTAGATGATTCACATTTTCCATAATTATTTCCACCACAAAGAATTAAAGTTTGAACATATTTCATTTGTCCACCCATTTTATTCACTCTTCTTCCAAATTACCCTACACCTTGTGACAAAAGAGTGAATTTGAAGGTTGAATTCCTTAACATTGAAGGAGAACAATGGCACTGGGAGCAACATGGAAAAAAATCCTTGTAAATCCTGAGATGGATGTGAATTGGCACAAATGGATAGAAGTGACTGCATTAAAGAGGGATATTTTGTTTATTGTTCAAAACTATGTGACCTGTTAGGGAAGGTATGAGTTAGTTTTCTTTTATCATCTTTGTTTACTTATGCATTTTGAAAAACATCATCATATCAATTTTCCATATTATCTACTTAAATATTTAAAGAAAATGGCTTTCAATATTCAATGCGGCCACAAAAATTGAAAATGATCCTCGAAATATGACCCAAAGCATAGCTAAGGGTTTAAAGGAACAAGGTAATAAAAATAAAAATAAAAATTTTGAAGCAACAACTAAGTGAAGTCAATGAATCTGATGAAGACAACAATGGCCCAAAATAAAAAGAGATTCCTTCAAAGATCAATAGGAAAAGACCAAAAGTTACAATGTCCTCATCATCTATAGCTCCAAATCCAAAAGCTAATAGTTCGAAGATGGATACATCTCAACAAAAAATTTA
>SNQJ01S0144733.1:24225-36407 GCA_010110895.2 Picea sitchensis
ACTGGTCTATGATCTAGGTGGAACTGGAGGGAGAATTCCTACCAAAAACCCAATCCATACTGGACAGAAAGGAAACCCTGCTTAGGAACCGAACCATTGCACAGGTCAGGGTGTAGTGGAAACATTTTGGCCCAGATGAGGCTACATGGGAAATGGAAGATGCCATGAAACAGGCATATCCGATTTTGTTTACTTCTGTACTTACACATTCTATTGATAGATAGAACATCAAGGATGATATTCCTTTAAGGGGGAGGGAATTGTAACACCCTATTTCCCCCAATCTTTAAAAATAACTATATTGGCCAAGAACTATGGAAAACTCCAAGATGTGAATGTGAGATTTGATAGACCCTGTATAAAGGGTCGATGAATGTAAATGATGTGTGAATATATGTTGGATGACTGTAGGGAGGGGGATTTTCTTAAAAAGAGACCACGATGGCTGATGAAAGGTGGTGGAAGGCACCTGGAATGGTGGCGTTAACTTCCACTGAACCAATACCGTATTGGTATTTATTGGCTCAAATACCAAAGTGACTCTCTGGCCCTAGAATGAATTACTCACCAGGATGGTAGGTGGGGAGGCTCCTCATGATTTAATGAGGGGATGGGAGTGAACTGCCCATCCGTAGAATCCCTCATACCTGACCACTACAGGGGAATTGCAGAAGGAGAACCAGAGGAAATCTGGAAAATACAACGAGTCTTGAGCAGAGGAGAAGGAGAGTAACCTTCTTCCTTGACTTCCAACGAGCGAGAACTAGGAGACTGAGTCTCAAAGCCTTTTGTTCTAGCTTGGCGGTGGCTAGTGGTAAATCCATTGGGAGTCGCTGAGCCTATGATTGGGTGGAAATGAGCACCCCTCTCAACAGTTGCGTCACACCTGGTGTTTTTTTTATAAGTATTTATGTCCTATATCTTAAATTGAATATTCCTATAATGCATGCTCATGGTTGTACACTCATAAATGGTTTTTGTATAAAAATGTTTGCCTGGTGTTTTGATAAAAAATGGTGGATGCATGCTTATACTTGTATCACCATATTCGGTTTATATATATATGTATATATTGAACAAGTTCAGATTTCAAGCCCATCCTCGGGAGAATTGTCCCTTGTACTTAACTCACGTGATGCCCTAGTTGTATTTCCCCAAAGGAACCTCCTTTTAGGAAAGTCCCATCACCATACAGAGAGGAGTGATTTCCTTGAAAGGACTACCATTTTAGTAAACCCATGAATTTGCTTCATCCCTATCACCAAAAGTAGCTTAGCGGGGATACCTCTCGTCATTTCGGCATTTCAGCACCCGAGAATACCAAGGGTCAGTTTCCTTGTATTCGCCAGTTGTTAAATACCCATATGAGAAACCTTGAAATGATAGAGCGTGAATAGATTTTGATGTTTCAACGTTTCGCCACCCGGGAATCCCAAGGGTTAGTTTCCTTGTATTCGCCAGTTGTGAATCTCGATATGAGAAACCCGAAAATGATAGAACGTGAACAGATTTTGATGTTTCGGCGTTTGGGTACCCGAGAATCCCAAGGTTCAGTTTCCTTGTATTCGCCAGTTACGAAATCCCAATATGAGAAACCTCGAAACGATAGAGCGAGAATAGATTTTGATGTTTTGACGTTTCAGCACCCAGGAATTCCAAGGGTTAGTTTCCTTGTATTTGCCAATTACGAAATCCCGATATGAGAAACCCTGAAATGATAGAGCGTGAATAGATTTTGATGTTTCGACGTTTCGGCACCCAGGAATCCCAAGGGTCAGTTTCACGTCTTCACACATCGCGAAATCCCGATTTGAGAAGCCCCAAAATGAACTTAGTGTTATATATATATATATATAGATAGATAGATAGATAGATAGATAGATAGGTAGATAGATATCGGAATTTCAGAGTTGCGGCTCCTGGAAACTCAAGTGTGATACCTCCCGTCTTCGCATATCACGTAATTCTGACTTGCGAAGTCCCGAAATGAACTTAGCGTTATATATATATATATATATATATATATTGTCGTTTCAGAGTTTCGGCTCCTGGAAACTCAAGTGTGAGACCTCCTGTCTTCGCATATCACAGAATCTTGACTTGCAAAACCCCAAAATGAGCTTAGTAGATATATGGGTTTCAGTGTTGTGGCACCCAAGAAATCGAAGGGTATGAACCCTCGTCTTCATACATCGCGAAATCCCAGTACATGAAGTCCCGGTAGGTGAAATCCCAAGGCGGCTTGGTGTGAATAGGATTTCGGGTTTCGAGGTTTATAGAGTTGAAAATCCTGACTCCCTTGCATTTTGAACTCCCGGTTTCCAAAGTATTGAAATGGGAAAGGCGCCTCTTAGGTTATCCCGAGGTCACAACCAATGGACACATTGAAGTGAAGCCTACGCTTGGTGTGTGAGTTGTACACAACGGATTTTCAATGAAAGAACCGGTGAATGGGTTTGGTGAAGGTCCCGATTGGAAGACCTAGTCTATGCTAGAACCTCATAGGGATTCAGGAACTCTGTTCCTCGAAGAATAGGGGAAAAGGCCGAAAAATCTTAGTTCCCGTAGTGGGTGTGTTACAGTTAATAGCAAATTCATGTGCGCAGTGGATTTCTGGCTAGATATCATTACTGCAGGGTTTACCATTGAGTTTGCAGTAGATACAATGGAGTCATATACTGCTGTAGAGTAGGATTTTATGAGGGGACCCAAAGGGAGGTACATTAGGTCTCTTTACACGTCACTCAAGATCTTATTACATGATAAAGGCATGATGACCATGGAATCAAACAACTAGATCACTTTGTGTGCATGGGGGAGTCGGGGGAAGCACTAAGAAAGATCTAATAAATGGAGAAGGCTCTGGAGAGTAGCCAGAAGAAGGAAGAAATGGACCCCATCATGATGGATGATTAACATACAAGGGAAATCATAAGGAAAGTAGGTGTGATGTGCAACGGATGACCCTACCAGTATAAGATGAATAATAAGAAGAGGGAAATAGTTGAGTGAGAGGGCTTGGATAGTGACTAGGAATAGGTAGAGGATCTTCGTTCCATGGGGTAGATTGAGGACATCTTGAATGCCACACATGAGAGGAAAACCAGAGCTCATGGGTCTGGCATAGAAGAAGGCTCTCTATTCCAAATCCGAATTAGTGTGGAACTCACAACCCCATGTGTGACTAAGAAAACTGAAGAAGAACCGGTTAACCAACAAGTGATTAGTGGTAGAATAATTTTTATAGGACATGCGTCCAGTAGTAGAAGCGCAATTTCAGCAAGTAACAATCAAGTATATACACCGCGTGGAGGTGGTAGTTCAACAAATTTCACAATGGAAGGAAAAGATCCAACTATTAGGTTACCAGAGTTCCGAGGGGACAGGTCAGATGATCCTGAAAAACATTTGTTCATCTATGAGAAGATATGGGCTACAAAGAAGATTACAGATGAAGATACAAAGGTTTTGCAGTTGGCAATCAAATTTGGAGACCATGCATTAGACTGGTACATGGGTCTCGCAACAAATAATCCAATGGGAACACCTACAACTGTAGAAGAGGTGAAGAGTTAATTAATCAATGAATTTTAGAAACCAAGATCAGAAGATCAGTTTATGAATGAAATGATGGAGACTAAGAAGAAACCAAGAGAATCAATCTGGGAAGTGGACTAGAAGTTCAAGAGGCTAAAAGGTAAGTTAAAGTACACTATTATTTATACACAACATAGACATTTGTTTGTTAATTATCTATTTCCAAAATTGAAGTATCCTTTGAGACAACATAAATTCCAAAGTCAGACTAAGGCTCTGCAAGCAGCCTTACAACTAGAGGAAAACCAGTACAAGCATACAGATCCAACTATGGAAGAGATGAAGCAAGATCTGAATAAATTAATATTCCAGTTGAATCAGAACAAAGGAAAGGAGAAAAGAGAATATGTATGGTGTACAATGTGCAGGAAAAAATCCATCACAAGAATGAGTGTCCATTATTTGTGTAGTATAATGGAGTGGGTATGCCAAACCCTTTAGTTTCAGGAGAACCATGGTGTGAGATTTGAAAAACAAATGGGAATGATCCCTATCATTTCCCCCTAATGCAGAAGTATCATAAAATAACGAAGAGCACATTTTGTAACTTTTGTAAGTCAGTTGGACATGAAGAAAAGGACTGTAGAACATTGGAGATGATGAAGGAAATGATTGCAAATACATATAGGGTGCAGGTTGAACATGTAATAGGACAAGTTGCACCACATTTGCAGTATAAAAATGTGCAAAAACCACAATATAATAATGCAAAACAATTTGCACCACAACCATAGTGTAATGCACAACAATTTCAAGGGAAACAACAATATAATCCTACACAACAGTGTACAACACCACAACAATACAATAACACGTAGTCACAATATAATCAAGGACCTCAATATAATACATTGTGTAGAGATAATCAGGGAAACAAAGGAGGCTTCAAAGGAGGAGGCCGTGGAGGAAGAGTCTTTGGAGGAGGTCGAGGACCAATAGTTTTTCATAACTATCAGAAACCAGGGCAATATGCAAGAGACTTACCACAAACACCTAGGACATGTATGTATTGTCGTGCAACAGACTATGACACAAAATATTGTTTGACACTTTTGATAAATATACAAGACAAGAGGAACCATGCCAATAAGAAAGTGCAATGGATCGGAGTGGAAAACAAAGAAGATGATGGGAAGAATATTAACATATTTACTAGAGGTGGAGCTAAGATAGGAGAAGATGTAGCAAATAAGGATCAAGACCAATACCAATGGTTCAGGAAGAATACAACACTCGAACAAAAGTTTGATGCGTGCAAAGAGAAAGAGATATTTAAAGAAGCTAGGAAAGAGATTATGAAAGAAAATATTGTGTCTAATTCAGGAACAAAACTAGAAAATGGGATACTTGTGTATGACATGCCTTCATTATCTGATCAGACCAATCAAGAATAGTTTTTAGACCAATTAAGTAACTTAAGAAACTTTTTGGGGTCATTTGTAAAATTTTTGAATGATAAAAATTCCTTACAAGTACTGCAAAATTTGTTAGAAAAGTGTAATTATGGGGAAGAAGGGGTAAAAAGAGTAAATTAGGTCTATAAGAAGAGAAGAACCAGTAGGGAATTTCGATCGAATTCCAACATAGGAGATTTTAATATGGGGGATATCATACTAGACTTAGGTTATGAAGTCAATGTTCTGCCAAAGAAGATTTGAGAAGCTTTGGGAGAAACGCAACTGGGGTATTCAACTATTCAGTTGAATTTGACAAATCAGAACATAGTGGTTCCAATTGGTAGGTTGAAGGGGATTCTAGTAGATATAGATGGTTTGTACACCATGGCTGATTTTGAATTCATTGACATAGTGGACAACACTTCACCATATCTAGCTTCGTTGGGTCTAGATTGGGATTTTGATAACCAAAATATTATTAACTTAAAGACAAGAAAGATGATCTTTGAATCATGGGAGTATAAATTTATTGCACCATTGGATGCCTCAGAAGGAGGAAGGTATGTGGAACTATGATAGACAATATTCTTAAAGAATATGTTAATCCGCTATACACAACTACCACGTGTGAAGAATATTATATCAACCCAACTGCAGATGGTGTAATATACCTCTAATTTGACATAAATTTATTTATTTATTTTAATGGTGCATTAATCTCCAACTTTTCGTTTAATAAAGTTGTAGAACAAGATATTTAAAGTTCACCCTGATTACAGATTGCCGTTCTAACTGTTACATGAGAATAATACTATGCTAAACTAATAATCATACTTTATATGATGGGTTGTCAAAAGGTTACAATACCTTTTCCACACATATGTCTCTTTTATAAATCTTATTAATACTTATACATATACCCAACCACCTGTATACGATGTTCATTAGGATTCTTCATGTTGCGCGCAAGTTTAAAACATTGCCCTGTCGTGATAGCATATCCATAAAACTATGTAAATGTTGAGAGTTATGACCTTGGTGTAATCTCGTATTAAGTCATGGTTAGTGATATTATTTTTTCAATGCCTGACTCCCTGAAACATTTTCCCTTAAGTCTCAGATGTGGTCATAACACTAGTAGTCATCCAACTTAAGGTTTTAAACTAGACAATTCTTATGCAAAAATACCTATGCAACTAACCTGTAACTAAAAGTCGTACCACCGATAGAGAAGGTAGAAAGGTAACCTAACTAAACGAATTAGTTTGTGACTGAAAAGTTACAACTAGACAATCGCGAAGTGACTGTCTTTAATCTCGTATCTTGGTTGGTAAGGGGAGGAAATGCATCTGTCAGAAAAGAATTAAGGCTCTATGCCTGTGTTTAATAAGGGTCCTACATGCACCAATCTTGATGGCTCTCCCACCTGGCCTTCCCTAATCCCAATGTGCCAACTCCGTCCTAGCACATGGTCCAACGTCCTTCAGCATTTACTCTAGCAGTACACCCTCCACTTAGAGTTTAGGCAAGCTCTTTCCTCGTCATTGTAACTCCTCAAGAAAACAGTATTGGCTCTGTGAGTGGTTATTTTGGATGAGGACAAAAATGTACACTAGAAGTCATTGATTAGCCTTCCAATCGACCCAACCCATTTTCCTGGTAAGTTTTTCCTATTATCTAACTTTAAACCAGAGGCGTAGAGATCTAGTGGTTCAAATTGGTGAAGGCCTTTTTACTTGTAGTTCTTATCACAGAGTTTTCATGTATTTCCTTTCGATATACCAATAATTTCGACACTCTGTCTCCTCTCTCAAATCTCAAAGACTTGTTATTTTAGCCTCCTAGTAATTAGTTTAGGGATTTCGGTATGCCCAAGGTTACACTACTCCATGCTCATACCCGGTGGTTATAGGACGTAACCACGGTCTATAACATGCGAGTTTTTTCGTGTTAAACGGGTTAGGGTACCCTGTGTGTGACAAATCTTTCACTCCCAACCTTTCCTTTGTGAAGGTTGAGTCCTTCCGTTCGGCATTCCATTCAGTCCCTTAACTCATCCTTTTCAATGGATCCCGTAGCCATCACTTATTTGGTAAAGAAAACAGATACTACTTAAGAC
The DNA here is from genome assembly GCA_010110895.2 of Picea sitchensis. Classification (NCBI taxonomy): domain Eukaryota; kingdom Viridiplantae; phylum Streptophyta; class Pinopsida; order Pinales; family Pinaceae; genus Picea; species Picea sitchensis. The sequence goes on from SNQJ01S0144733.1 coordinate 31,339, forward strand.
ATTCATGTCTAAATCCTGGAAATTCATTACGGTATGTGTCTTTTGAATATTAAGGTTCTGTGAGTATTTGTATAAGGGTATTTCTTCTGACAAATAAAAATTTGCATCGACAGCTTTTGTATTGGTGATGGTAACTGTTGCAAGGTGACCTCATAAGGGTCTGGTCCTGACACGCCCCATGATGACTGCTTGTTCTGATTACTCTCTGTAGTCTTGATTTGGGGAGGGTTTTAGAGTCCAATGTTGGGGTAAGGTCTTGGTTCAAGACTTGTCTTTGTCACAACTCGACTTATACTTGTCTATGTATTATGGAAGCCAATGCCATCTATTTTACTATGTTTAAATGTGTTATTCACTGTAACTATACTTTTGTTCTATTATAATTTTTTTTGTTTCCATTCAAAGCACTGGTATAATCACTAATGGAGGGATTTGCTGATGCAAGGACCCATCAGAGACTTGTTGCACGCTTCTCCCACGACCCGGATATCCATCCAGGAGACAAGCGCCAGGGAAAGAAAAGGATCAAACCACCAAATCAGAAGTTAAGTATTCTTTGGTATATTCCATTAATAATAATTATCACTTCTATTGGTGTTCTCTTATTTCTTGTAAATAATTTACTGGTTCTCATGATTGATAATTCTTCCATGCTTTTGTACATGCAAGGACATCAGAGCTTCCTCTTCGTCTGCGTTAAAAAAGGTATTCGAGTTCCTTTTTATATTAACCACTCAAGAGGCCCAAAAAACAGGGTTAGAAATTTTAGTTTGTCGGTGTTCGATAAAGGTGCTTGGTTACCCATAAAGGCTTGGAAAGGGGGAAAAATTCCAACTGTAATCTTAAGTTTTAGGTTCGGCAATCATGAGTAATGATAAATCGAAGGTTTTCCATGGGAATTACTTTTCGATTTAAATGAACACTGTAATGACTATTGTAATTAATCAAATTGTCTCACTGTCCAGATGTATCTTAGACTGGCACTTGGTCATTAAGTCCATCATTTTAGTTTTTCTTTAAATCTCTGTATGAATCGAACCTTACAGTTATAAAAAGTTCCGACAGGATTATCTATAAATTGAAGGATTGTTTTCTTAAAACGATTTTCTTACTTTTACTTAGACATTTCGTATTACTTCATTGAGTCTGTAGTATTCCTATTTTTCCTTTACTGCTGGAAGATTTTAGGATCGAGGTTTATCCGAGTCAAGTGTTAAGATATGACCTGTGGACGTTTTACTTATTTATATATAAATCGATATCTACAGACTTACAAATATATGTCTGCGTCTAACCTTTTGGACACTTTTACTGTGAGGGGTAATTCTATCTTGCTGGTAATAGTTTGCACTTTCAATTTCAAGTTGCGTATAACGAGATTTGATAAATGCATAATGTCATTTCTAATTCACACTATTGTAGAGGTTTATTTTCCATTCTATAGCATACAATTTAGTTCCAGTGGGAATACATAAGAATATATGTGTATATATGTTTGACCTTGATCCTGTTTACTTTCGAATTCATAGGTATATAATTAAAACTTCAAACAGAATATAATTAAAAAACTTCAAACTGAACTCCTTGTGTAAATTCTTACAGCAAAAATAACGACTTACAAGGGTACAAGGACCTACAAAAACACAATAATCCCAATTTGTCCTAACAAAAAATACAACTCTAGTATTCATTCAGACTTTAACTCAACCATAAACGTTGTTCATCATTATATTCGTGAGGTATGCTATCAGATACATACATCATTCATTTGGATAGATTTCACCCAGGATTATTAAATCCACATCGAATTTAATAGTTGCACTACAACTGTGACTAAATTGTTCAACAGAAATGGGAAAAAATTCGATTCAAATTTAATAAATACATCTCATCAGATATAAGATCATTAACGTAGAGAGGGATAGGATACATATCTGAACCAATTCATGGGAAGGAAAAGGAACAACCACGTTCCTCCCAACCATAGAATAGGGCAATCACAATCACTTGCCCAATTCACCCCCTAGCCTGACCATGAACCCATGAGGAAGAACTTGGAAACTCTTCCTCCGTAATGTCCTTCAATTCCATCCCATTCCTCTTTCCTCACACTCATTCAATAGTGTTCATAACAACAAGGGAAAAATCATTAGTCTCTTTCTCCCAGCATACTTGGCAGCGTCCTGCCTCCTCACATATGTTATTTATCAATACAAATCTTTTTGCCTAGGTCTTTTTCCCTCACTTGGGAATTTTCGCAACTTTCTAAATCCCTGTTTTTCAGGGGCTTCTAATGGCCAAATCTCTGATTTTCCACTTGTAACAATCAACCTAGAGGTAGTTCCAACATGTTCCCCACTCATGGAGTCATGGTCAGCTGATTTCAACATGGTTGTTCCATTTGTCCTCCTGCAATCAATATAAATATTTTGTTTTTATACAAGTATCATAGTCAAATAGTTAGTTGGGTCAAATAAGATCTTTTCCCAACAGTAATAATAATTAATTACAATTATTAAATTTGAAATTCATAATTTCCATAAATGGCAAGAATTTTCCAAATTCGAATTTACTAAAGACGGAATAATTTCCCAACACATTAAATTTCAAAAAAACAAAACAAAACATACTTTTATTCTTGGGGATGTCACATCCTTCCCCCCTTCAATAAAACATTGTACTCAGTGTTCGTTCCTTTCTTGGAATAGGATTGGATGAGATTTCTGCAGATCTCCCTCCAACTCCCAAGTGGCCTCCTCAGGACTAAAGTTCTTCCATTGCACCTTTACCTGAGCGATGGCTCTGTTTCGAAGTGCTATTTCTCTTCGGTCCAGAATACATAGGGGTTCCACCTGGAACTCGCCTTCAGGTTCCACCTGCACCAAGTTCCAATTCGAGTTAGTATCTCAAAGAGCCCACAAAACCTAGGTGACAGCTTGGCACAGTTCCCTAAATTCAACGATCTTCTTTGGGCTTTGACCTTCAAATAAACATGGTATCCCACTTGAAATTCTAAGTGTCTTGTTTTCTGATCTGCATGGATTTTATGTATGTCCTGTGCTTCTTTTAAGTTTTGTTGTACCTTCCTTACCATGTTCTCCATTTCTTGGAGCATCTCAGGTCCAACCATGAGTCTGTCAGCTGGGTTATCCCAGCTAATTGGGGTCGTACACCTTTTGTAGTATGGTACCTCGAAAGGGCTTAACTTGGTCGAAGTTTGGTACCCATTGTTATATGAAAATTCTACCAAGTGTAGGTAGTCTTCCCACTTGTTTGGTTTCGTTCTTACATACATGCAGAGCATATCCTCTACAATTTGGTTTGTCCTTTCAGTCTGTTCATCTGTTTGTGGATGATAACTCGTACTAAAATTTAAATTAGTATTTAGCTCTGCAAAAAACCCTTCCAAAAAGAGGATGTGAACTTTACATCTCTATCTGAAATCACCATTTTAGGAATACCATGCAGTCTAAAAATTTCTTTCATGAATATTTCAGCAATGTTTATAGCTTTAAAAGTAGACTTTACAGGAATAAAGTGTGAAGACTTACTGATTTTATCGATTACAACCATGATAGAATCATTATGTTTCTGAGTTTTGGGCAAACCTGTTATAAAGTCCAGCGATATGGTCTCCCATTTCCACTCTGGTACTGATAATGGCTGTAATAGGCTGGTTGGATGCTAGTGTTCGGCCTTGACCTACTGACAATATTGACACCTAGCCAAGTATTCTATTATTTTTCCCTTCATATTATGCCAGTAGAATAGTTTTCTAAGTGTTGTTATTGTTTTCTGATATCCTGGATGTCCAAAGTATGGTTTCTTATGTACTTTGTCCAATACAATTAATTCTAGCTCTGTTGAATCTGGTATGTAGAGTCTGTTTTTAAATCGTAATAGTCCCTTCTTGTCGATACTTCGTTCTAGTTTATCTACGTTTGTGGTACTGTCTTGTAATTTTGTCATTATCTTAGTGTAATTTTCGTCGTTAATCCCTATCATCCTTATTCTTTGTTCTAAATCACTTTCTGCCCTGTTGATATTTATCTCAAATAACCCATGGACTCTTCTGCTTAAAGCGTCTACTACCTTATTTTCTTTGCCCTTGATATGTCTGACTTCAAAGTTGAATTCGCTCAAAAAGGCTAGCCATATTGCTTGCCTTGCATTGAGATCTGGTTGGCTAAACAGATATTTCACACTGCTATTATTCGTCAATAGTAGAAACTTTCTTCCCATTATGTAGTGTCACCACATTTTTAAGGCATGTATTACCGCTACCAATTCTAAGTCGTGAGTGACATAATTTCACTCATGTTATTTTAATTTCCAGGATTCGTAACAAATCACATGTCCTTCCTGAGTTAGGACACCACCTATTCCCTCTTTACTTGCATCAACACAAACTGTGAAGTCTTTATCTGGGTCTGCTACCTTCAAAATGGGCGCCGATGTCAATAATTCCTTCATCTTGTTAAAACTGTCCTGACACTTTTGTGACTAGTTAAACTTGGTCCCTTTCTTTTGTAATGACATGCTAGGGTAGGCTATCTTGGAAAACCCTTCTATAAATCTGTGATAATATCTTGTGATTCCGATGAATGACCGGATATCTGCCACATCCTTAGGTACCGGCCATTCCATAATGGATTTTATCTTTTCCAGGTCTATGGCAATACCTTTTGCGGAAATGACATGTCCTAATATTGTATTTCCTTTTGATAAAAGTCACACTTGTTGAATTTTGTGTATAGTTTGTGTTTCCTCAATGTTTGCAAAACTATTCTTAAGTGTTCATCATGTTCTTCCTCCATTTTAGAATAGACTAGGATATCGTCAATAAATACTACTATGAACTTGTCTAAGTACTAACTGAAAATACTATTCATCAGGCACATAAATGTGGCTGGTGCATTAGTGAGTCCGAAAGGTATGACTACAAACTCATAGTGTCCATATCTTATTCGAAAATCTATTTTGTTTATGTCCTCGTCCTTTATCCTAACTTGATGATAACCAGATCGTAAATCCAACTTTGAAAAGATCTTGGCCCCACAAACTTGATC
>SNQJ01S0144734.1:0-11779 GCA_010110895.2 Picea sitchensis
TTTTGGTTAATTAACCCTAGTTAGTTTGTTTGTCTCTATTTTATGGTTTTTTGGTAAAACATATTCCAAACCCTAATATAATTATCCTAATCATATATAGCCTTACTTTTTTATTAACATGATATTAAGGCCCCAATTGATGTAGTTACTAACCCTCTTGGTTATGTCATCTTTTATCTTACCCTAGATTTTTTTCATTTATCCTTAAAACCAAGTGGTGAATCCACTTTCTCTCCTCCCCACTTAGTATTGTTTGTGTGTGTGTGCATGCACATGTATGTGTGCATGTGCATGCATGAGCACACACATGTGTGTGTGATTCATGTGTGTGTGTGTGGGTGTGTGTGTGTGTGTGTGTGTGTGTGTGTGTGTGTGTGTGAGAGAGAGAGAGAGAGAGAGAGAGAGAGATAAATTAAATTATATTACATCCTTACCCTAATACTACATGTGGTAACATGAATTTGTTCACTCACTATGTTTTTGTGACTCCACGCAAGTGTTCCCATCAAATTTCCATTTAAGCAAAAAAGTATCCCTCCTCCCTTTATCCTTCTCCCTTTCTCATCCTTCTCTGGGTTACTTTCCAAATTATTCCCTTCTCCATCTCTGTATCTCCCCACAATGGAATCCATCTAGGTTAGCACAATTGACATCCTAGGTTATGTGGATTCTCATGGTGTTTCCTCTTATCCATGTTGGTTAGAACTCACCAATTCCTAAGGATATAATTTATGGCATTATAGCCCCCTTTACCAAGGTTATCACCATCCTTCTATAGTGGAATAATATGTAGGGTCCCATCATGCCTCAAACAAATGGGATATTTCTTACTCTTTCTGTGAAGACTTCTATATCATAGGTGAGCCTATATTACCTCTTCCTAGGGTCCCTACCAAGGATGGGAAATCCTTTATTCCTCCCATTTCTAGGTGGGACCTCCATTGGTGACCAAGGGTCCAAGACATTATTAGATGACTCTCCTTGTTACCTTAATGTCCTTGAACCCCTTTATCACCAACACTTTTATAGTTCTTACACGTGCCTTGATACAAATTCCCGTTCACATAGGCCAAGTATACATGCAACAACATGAATACCAACCTAAAAAATCTTTGAACATAATCCATGGAAATTTCCATGTTCTTTCCCATGTTGTGGTAGGAGCCATCTCACAAACAATAAAACACAAAATGCACCCCCGAAATGTGAGACAATTCTTTTTGACAACCACAACACAACTTTCTATCCAAGTACACATCCCAACATATGTACCACAATAGGTACACATTCCAAAAATCCCTTAAAGACAAGAATACATCCCGAACTTCTCCAAAACAAAAATAAAAGTGTCTCCCCAAATAATTTCATAGGCTCCCTAGACAAGTTTTTTTCCCAGCCATGCCACCTCCTCATACCTACTTCCATAACAAATAGTATTGCAAACCTTGACTATTTTTTTTCATGGGGGATGGAACATGAGAATCAATTTCAATAAAACAATTCCATTATTTAGCTTAATATCCTTTCCTCAACCAAGTATGGGGATTGGTAGTGGAATTCCCCCTCCTAATGACAATATACCCCCATTCGGAGGATATCCTTGTTAAAATTCAAATCTTAATAACATAAGGAGGTGCACCAAAAAATACATTGTATTGATCAAATATTTATATAACCCTTCACTCCATATATCTAGAAAATATGGATCCATTGAAATTTACCCAAGGAAAATAAACTCAGTTGATCCATAAATGAGAGACTTGTATCCCACTCACTTCTCTAACACAGATACTTTGTGGAATTATTATTCTTACCTCTATCTTAGTTCTGTCTCTAAGTTTCACATAGAGTTATCTATTTTTGGAGGCTACCGAGCCTCTATCCTCTGTCATGTACAAAGATATTTGTACTTCTTTAAACGTTGCAAATATTTATCTTGGGTTCAATCTACACACATAAAACAACTAGAAATTAAAATGACAACCAAGACAAACAAAAAACAAATCTCTACAAGTACTTTGTCCCTGAGAACTCTCCTCTTGTCCAATATGGAAGCCAAATCTATGTGGTTTGTCTTGAGTGAAAATCCTCTTCACGTATCTACTTAAAAATTATGTATGGCCTCAATTATTATTCTAGACTCCAAAATAATTCTTCTATGCTCTAGGGCCTAGCAACCTTAGTTCCCAAATAGAACAAAATCCATTTAATATCATCCAAACGGGATGTTATAATTGCAACACTAGAATCTACATAAATAGTATATCCCATTCAAATTTACTACACTACCTTTGGTTAGCATTCATCCACTTCACTTAGATACAAGCTAAGATATGTGTACACGGATATGAAGGGAGTTGCAAATATCAATTTCTATGTCATCTTTCTCTACGATAAACCAACCCACATTTACATTGTGTACATAGGCTAAAGGATAGGATCACTATCAGTATAGAAAGTTTTGAGGAAGGTAATAGGAATTGTAGGTGAGAATGCTATGTGGATTTAATTCTCAAGTGAAAAAAAATTAATTACATGTTGATGAATCCCATAAAGCATACATTTGTGATCTGAAAATGAAATGGATTTGTTTCCAATAGATCTTTAAAATGAAGAAGACTTGTCTCTTTAAATTGCAAGTGTAAAAATGGTATGTGTTTGGGTAATTGTTTAAATTTACTAACACATAAGTTCAATGAGTTTTACTTAATCATGACTAGCATATCAGACATATAAAAACCATCAATAATGAACACATAATACAACAAATGATAAAGGAGTTCACCCCTCTCTTGGGCTACATATCCTGGTCCATCTTCCCTTGGATCATTTTCATTATGCTTAAAAATTTCTCTTACAGTGCTCAGAATACAAAATAGATGGCTCCAATGGCTTCAGAACGTCCAAAAACCCCTAGCTGGGCTTTTTCGGCACTTGGTTTGCCCAAAACAATGAAGAAGTTACACCCCCTGGAATTTTTCCCCTTCAAGTTTGCTATACCTGCTCACCAAAACTCACCCACTAACAGACTCACTCGGCCTCTATGTGTTTTCCGCACCAAACCCAACACACGCCATGATCCCGCAAATTAGGAGAAAATGTAGGACCGTTAGTGCGTTGGCCCCCAATATTCGGTGAAGAACTCAATCATGTGACCCCATGTGGCCAATGACCTAATAGTCTCGCGCCCATCGGCTAGCTCCTTCGCGCTATCGTGTATGGTCACGTGTAGAGTTTACATGTGACCAGGGGATAAACATGATTCAATAGTTTTTCCACACCAAGGTTAAAGAACTGGGCATGTGGTATGGTTATATGTGTATGCATTAGGTTAAGGATAGGTCATATGGGGTGGCCATGTGACCAAGGCCCCACACCTTTCGGGCTAAACATCAATGTAAAATATCGTGCCAAAATTTATGTACACATGGTCATATGAAGTATGGTATGAACTGCGGGCTAAGTGTTGGAGTGGTCCACACGCGCGAACAGTTATATGAGAATATTTTATGAAGTGGGTGTATATGATATATGATAGTCATATGGCATGCGAACCGGGGGCTGGTGCCTAGCCCCGAACCTTTACTCCGCCACCCAAACATTCAGTTTAATTCAAATAATTAATTCAAACTCTATGGGTTAAGAAACACAATGGGTGGGCTAGTAGCCTGGCCCTACCAAAGCTTTACCCCTGCCCGGAGGTCACGGGTTCAACTCCTGTGGAGTCATATAAATTTTACCACTTTCCAACCACTGGAGGGGTGCCACGTGGCAGCCCACGACTGGGCCACGTGGCACCATAACATTTGCCCACAAAAATGACACTTGTCACAACCAGATTCATCCACTTGTATACCATCGATATCGTACTACCTTGCCACATCATCCCATGCCAAATCATCACTCTACTACATCACCTACCACCTGTGGGTCCATACCCTTCCATGCCATCATTCTACAGACTGTACAATCAACAAATTTTTTCATGTTTGGAAAAATGAACAGAACATGATATCTTTCTCATACGACATTTTTTTGAGCCTGTTGAAGTTGTGTTGGGTTCGTGACAACGAGGCCTACGTATGTGTCCATTTTGAAGCAATTCTGAGCACTTTGATTTTTGAGCAAAATTTGATCCCCTGGATCACACCTCCCCATTGGGAAGATTTTGGACCTCCAAAAGACTACTTTTTGTCAATCTAAAGATGAGGGTACAGTTCCCTCAAATTTCAAATCTCAATCCACATGGCCTTTCTTGGATTGGTGCCTTTGAGACCAATACGAAACTTGTCATGCCTTGTCTTGTACTTGGCTTGGCTCTTTCTCAACTGTTCTTGAATGGTTTGATACACAAACTGAACTTGTTCAATGAACTTATTGCCTACACCAAAATGGCCAGCAACAAGTGAAGAATGTGCTTCGCTTATCTTGTTGACTCTTTCACCCTGTGAAAAACATAGCTTGCCAAGATACAGAATTTTACCATGCACATAGGAATCCAATTCAATTCCTCAACTAGGTTAGTATGACATAAAGTTGCATAAACATTTTTACGATCAACATCTAAAGCATATTGTTCCAAATATCTCTTATGCATGATAGGATTATGCTTGAAAATAACTAAAGCACTAACAATAGGCCTAGTAAGCATATCAACAATGTTGTCATATATGTCTTTCTTATACCTTATCACCAAGTGGAAAACATAGCTTCTTAGGGCATGCAATGGAGCTTTCTTTTCTTTCAAATATTTCTTCCATATTTCTCCTTCAGCAATCATATCTTCATTTTTGTTCAAGGCTCTGAAATCTACCCACATACGCCACATACAATATTTATCCGGTACCAAACCAATTGGTGACCTACAGGGAAAAGTGCTTGGTTTCTGTAACATCCCGCTATGGTACACTGAGCGAACTTATTCTTTGAGGACACTTGCTCGCAAGTGATCCAGATTATTGTGCTATTAAAACATTTGATTTTGATTATGAGGCGTTATGGGTTGATGACATGGTTTAACTGCATTGACATAGACAGGTGCTATTAACTCGGTTTTATTGAGTGTGTAGGATTCTGGACCTCGAGGATGCAGAGGCATCGATGAAACCCCTTGGACTCTGGATCGAGTTAGAGAGTGTATCATTGGGGTTCGATTGTTTTACTGTGATATTAGTGCATATGATTAGATGATATGATATGGATATATTCTGACATGATTTGTTGATGATGTAGGCTGACGATAGCTTGCCGATCAGACTCACATGTGGAGTAAAGGGGTCACACACGACTACCATAGATGTTGAGGGAGAGGTGTGGACAATAGCCCTTCCATAGCCTACTATCACTCCCACCATGGATCAAACTATAGGTTAACATTTACCCACGATGCCGTGAGGGAAAACTGCGACAGTCGCTCACGATGATTCTAAGGGGCATGCAATAAGGCGAGGGCCTTATTCCTTAGAGGCCCTTAGTCTCCCACAAGTTCATCTGGCAGAGTATTGACTCCAAGGGTTATTGATGTCTACCAAGTCAGTCAAGAGGCGAGTGGCACCCTTGGAGCATATGGTGCATCCTAAAAAGCACATCGCGCAAGGGAACAGGTGAGGCGAGTGGCACCCTTGGAGCACCTAGTGCATCCTGAAGGGCACGTCATGTTGTTATTGATAAATGAATGAACCTAGATGGACTTAGGATGAACAGTGTGATAAGAATTTTTAAAAAACATTTTCCCTAATAAAATGTCGCCCATCACGAAAATTAAGGTCTAGGTCTAAATTATGTTAGTGGTAAAATTTTATCCTTTTTATAATAAATAAATAAATAAAGAGTATGATCTTCGTTAAATCTTGTAACACAGAGGGAGTAAGAAATTTAATTTATTCATAAAAAAATATTTGTTGGAATAAAATTTAAAAAGGGAATTAATTGTTTTATTATTTTTGATAATTTAAAATATATTAATTAAATGAGAAAAGGGAAAAAGGGTTAATTTCCACACCTCCCTTTTTGAGTTCTAATTAAAAAGGGGAAAGATGGAAAATCTAAAATATTGGGAAACTAGGACATTAGGTAAACATAAAAAGGGAAAAGGGGAACATAAGGGAAAAAGCGGAAAGTCAAACTTAGTAAAGTATCTACCATTTAAGAGCTTTCTAATTTAAAATGAACTAGCAATTTAATAGTGGGGAAAGTCATTAAAACCTGTAAGAGAATTTGGGGACACCTAGGAGTGATTCTAGGAGTGACTCTAGGTGGGTGAGGGAAATAAGAGAATTTAAATTAATTAAAGAAATTAATTAATGGAGGAATGTAGGGGATGGGTGATACTTGTACGGAGTGGAATTTTTAGGAATTTATTTTTAAAACTTTAATTAAATGAGATTTTAGGAAAGAAAGGGAGTTTGAAACTCTATATAATGAAGGAAGGAGAAGGATGAAGGATCTTTTGGCTGTTTGCGTAACGTTACACTGCAGAAATATCTACTTGACTGACTTAACTTGTGGGAGTTGGGATACTCAGCTTGGTGAGGAGTGGTAGCTCGACCTTGCGAGGTGAGCTGGGAGCTAGTTGAAATCTCTAGATAGTGTGGGTGTGGCCCCTTTGCATCTCAGGGGGCTAAGGGGGAAGAAGATTACCCCTACCATTGGATGGGAGGTACCAGTGAAGTCTTGTCGATCGGCAAGCAGGAGTTGCATGAAACGCGTTGACGTCATTCAGAGCGAGCGATCAGGCAACGGTACACTCTCTTCATTTTGTATAGTAGATGTTGAAGGTTTTATTCTTGGATCCGCATGTTTGATTAGGTAAGTAAATTGATTTTCTAGAGTGATGACTGAAATTTTTCTTAGCCTAGCTTGATGATTGATTTACTCCCATGGTCTTCGTTTCCCCGCATGTCTTGGCCACATGGTGGTGTTGATTGTGACCCTTGTGGTTGTTTTTCCTTCATCCCTAGCTCGCCAGTCCTCGCCTAAGCAGTTGTCCAGGAGCCTAATCTACGGTCATCGCCTCGACGTTAATAGAACTATGGATATCAATGCCCTGCTTTTTTTTGCGAGGATGGTGAGCGTAGGACGTTCCTGTCAGCCATCTACCTCTGTTGTTTTTCCCTGGTTGATTGATTGGTTTTCGCCCCTTCTATTGATTGAGTACCTCTGCTTAAGGTCTATCTTGCGTCCTTTGAGGGTTTATCTATGTGCTTGTTTATTTTATTTTTTTGTTTTTAGTGGCATGACGTTGAAATTTCTCAGTTCTTGGGGGGATAGAATATCTACGATCTTTTCGATGGATTTTCCGTGGTTTTAGTGGAATTTCTCCGTGTATTTTTTTTTTACTGATAGACCACTGCTTTCACCCCATTCCTCCTGGTTGAACAGATTGTATCCCACAAAATTCCGAGTCAATACCCGGTTCTATTACAATGACCTTACCCTTGATCGATTGCAATTGAATCATATTTACCCAATGCTCGATTGGGACGAACTTTGCGTTTCTTTTGGTAATCTCAGTGTTCTGTTACGAAATGAATGTGATTTTTGTTAACCAACCCAGCGTTAGAACTGCGATCTTCTTTACATGTTTAGAGATTTATAACTTGGCTTTGGGTTGGGACAATGTAAATATATTACGATTTGCTTATAAGATTACAGGCATATATATTATTTCGGGATATGTTGAACAATGCCCTCATAGAACTGACAACAAATTTCTTTAAGGGGCCGAGTTGTTCATTGTCGACAACATTATCTAATGTCTTCCTGAGTCATTACCTTTTTCAATTGTCGGCGTTGTCCTCCTGTTGACAACCCTTACAGTCATTGGGGCTGCGGTTTTTTTATCTATTTTTTTTATTCTTTTAAATTCATGAAAACTTTGACAGCGAGATGCTCTTCGAGTAGAATCGGTAATTCTGTATTGTACCTGTGTTTTCCCAAGCCATTCCCTTGTAATACCTGTAATTACCAACAAAAATCCGTGGTGTTATACCGACAACACTATTTGTGTTTTTTTTTCTAGCGAATTAATATTCGGTCACTGGTGTTTGTTTGATTAATAGAGAATCCTAGGTAGTGCCTTTAATAGCAGGGCTTTCTGCACCCCAACACCCCAGCTCACTCTGTGTTTCCTTTAATTCGACCTTGACTGTTGGCAGTTCCTATTTGTAGACAACGTAATTACAACAGTTTTTATAGAAAGGGTTGAAGGAATGCATGTGTTTCTTTTTATTATATATATAACAACGAAATACTAACCTTTAGAAAACAATGTTAACAACAACAAGAATGTATTAATATACCTACATTAAAATTTTATGATAACCATATGTTATTTATTTGTGACTTCTTAGATATTTCTTTGATATACATAAGCAAGAGGTGAATATTTAGTTTTGGTTGTTATATCCCTATATTTAGTAATTCTTCCCTTGAATTACCATATAACAAAGCATAGCTATCAGAGTGAGTATGCATTTAAACCTTGTACGTGAATCCCTATCTTAGAAGGTCTATGACTCCTTTAGTGTATAAGGATTTCCTCCCTGGGAAAATCTTGGATAATGGAAGTAAAAAGAAAGTTATGACTTCCTTATATAATATAATTTATATGTCACCCTTAACTTATTTACTTTAAAATTAACTAATGAGTGACACTTGGAAATTTTAGTCTAAAAGTATCAAGGGTGGGAAATTATCAAAATGCCATAAAATGGTTATATTTAAATAAGGAATTAAGATTTTGGTCTTTCTTTCTTTCCTCATAGATGGGTATGTAAGTGGGGCGTTGAACACTTACATACCTATTGGTAGGTGTTAACTTCTCATTTCCGTAAGTGGATTTTAAGGCAGCCTTGACTTTTACTTGTGCTTATTTTGTCAATTTTTAAAAAGGGATGTAAGGAAGTAATAAAAGGGATGTAGGGAGGGTAGCAAGGTCTTGCTTGATAAGTTCTGTTCCACATATGAGTTCCTATGCAAAAAACTTTTGGCCTTGAAAGGTTTATTTATATTTATTATTTACTAAGAATAAGTCTTCCTAATTCTCTGAAGGGAACCCAAGCTCTAAATCTAAAGGATACAGAGGAAGTGTAACAAACTAGGTTAAAGCTATTATTGTACTGGACTTTTTGATCTCCTAATTGATGATAGTTTAAACCGCCTACACTCACCCATGTATTTCCTTGTATGTCCTTTGACTGGTTAAGTGTTGTGCCTCTATGGAAGGATATATACATATTTTTGAGTGGTTATCTCCTAGTCATCAATTATTTGGATTGATGAGGTAATTAAATTGCTAGGGTAACATTAAGGTGTGGGTGAAGTCCTCTTGTTAGAAGCTTGGCTCCTAGCGAGTTGGTTTCAGCTAGAGTCCTTGGTCTAGATAGGGTTGTAGCACCAAGCTTATCATCGTGCCTATCACCTAAGGATGGCATGATTCCTGACGAGGGGATCATTGCGCGCCCTATTGGATAGAGGTGATTGATAACTTGGCTAGGGTCATTTTGTTGAACTTGTAAGTTCGTTGATGGCGCTTGGGTTGCAATGCATTCCTATGTATGGTTGCACGCCATCGAGGTTCTAGTTATTTGGCCATTGAGGATGTTGTGTCGGGATGGGTGGTCATTTCTGTCTGTCCTTGATTTTCTCATGTTGCACCCTGTTGCTCTTATACTAGTGCGAAGAGTCTTAGTTTTCGGTTGCCTGATCGGTGGGCATGTGTTCGTCATCTAGGTGCGGTTAGCTGTGTAGTCATTGCCTTATTTCCTAGAAACAAATAAAAAAATTGCACCTTCTTCTTCGCTTGTATTCATAACGATGGGGACGTTACATATGGTATCAAAGCGGGTTCAACCTGCGACTTGGGATTGCTATGGATTTCATTGATATGATTTGATTATAATTTTGCTAATTGAGTTTACTTGTATTCGTGGAGGTAATCATGGTTAGAGGATGTCGTGGAGGCAGATGATGGGGTGCTAGGGGAGGAGGCGTGACACCTCCAGTAGCATCCACGCCTGAGGGGTCTAACCCCCAGGGAGATGAATAGGTTGTTGGGCAGGAGCAGATAGAATTTGGTGATGTGGTCGGAATGATGAGATATTTTTAGTGCATGTCTGAGGCACTGATCAACCGTTTGGACAGAGATGAGGCCACGGCGCCGGCACCCCCTGAGGTTCTACCACGTGCTCCGGTCGGTACTGGTAGCATTCACCATGAACTCGAGAAGGTCAAATTTCCCAAGTTCTTTGATGCCCCAGATGGCGCAGCCGCCGAGGCATGGTTGGAGAAAATGGAGATGTGATTTGCACTTCGCGATTATACCTCCAACATGAAGGTCAACATGGCGGTCTTTCAACTGAAGGGGAGTGATCTTCTATGGTGGAAGATGCTCCTACCATAGCTGAACATGGTCGTCGAAGACGTGTCATGGGAACTGTTCGAGGAACAGTTTCGAGAGAGGTACCTATTAGAGGAATTCATTGAGTGTCATCTCAACGAGTTCAACGCCTTATGACAGGGCGGTCATACGGTGCCCAAGTATGAGGCCCATTTTATGGAGCTGCTCCGGTATGCTCCGCACCTTAACACTGAGAAAATTAAGGTCAACGGGTTCATGTTCGGCATTAACATCATCATACATGCAAAGGTCAGGATTTTGATGCCTCAAACCTTGCATGATGTCGTCCAGAAGGCCCTCATAGTAGAGGAGGATCTTATCAGTGGGGGTCAAACCAGGACTCCAGCGAGACCAACAGGGCAGGTGTCATATGGACAACAACAACATTAGACACTAGCCAGACATATGTCGGGATATCATGGTTTCCAAAGGGGATCCACTTTCACTACACCTCAACGACTGACGCCTCAGTAACGAACACCTTATCAGGGACCACAACATCAACAACAGCGTCGACCGCAGCAACAACAGTTTAGGCCTGTTCAGCAGAAAAGACCAGGATTCCAGGCTGGTGGGCCATCATCTTCTACTTTGGGTACCGGGGATACTGGGCTGAAGAAGGGGTGTTGGACATGTGGGGAGCCACACTACCAACACAACTACCCTGTGGAGAGGACTAAAGCATCCAGATCAGCTGGACCCACTACCATGGGAGATATGGGCAAGGCCCATCGGATTCATGCAGTGGTGAATAACATCTAGGCAGAGCATCAGTCGACTGTACTCGAGATGACAATTATCATCGTTGATCAGACCCTTAGTATTTTGATAGATCCCGATGCTACTGAGAGTTTCATTTCCAGTGCAGCGCTAAAAAGGATTAAGGTAAAGGTAGTCAAAAAAGATGATTTTATCTCTGTAGAGATGGCCTCGGGGGCCAAACAGAGGGTTGGAGGAAACTTAACATGCTGTACCCTTAACTTGGGAGAGTTTGTCACCAGGGTCAACCTGTACGTCAGGATATTATGATCTTACAACGTCATTATCGGTATGGACTGGTGGGAATCGCTTGAGGCGATACTCAATTGTAATATGAAGTGGTTGAGCTTGGTCGATGTGAGGGGTAGAGACGCGTGATTGTAGGTCGGAACTAGGGAGTCTCCCTGAGGTTCATCTCTTCCTTATAGCTATGGAAGAGCATGTGCAAGGGGTGTATGCTTTATGCGATCCTTACATTAAAAGAAAAATGAGAAGTGGAAGGTCTAGAACAACTTCCGGTGGTAAGAAAGTTTGCTGACATCTTCTCGGAGGATTTAACTAGGATGCCAATGGAGAGGGAATTGGAGTTTACTATAGAATTAAAACTGGGAACTGAACCGA